>JAQYXR010001738.1:0-26306 GCA_030545055.2 Neoaliturus tenellus | reverse complement strand
GTGTGATAACCTCAAAGATCTTTTTCAATTAAAACCATTAAGGATGATGTAATAAAAAAGAGAAAGAGTTTCAGACTCAAATTTATTTATGCCATATTTTGAAATAACATTCAATCCACTTACATATTACCTTTTGAAAAGAAATATTTTGATTAAGATGTAAGTCAGCCATTACAAATGAACAGATTCTGGATTCATAAATTTTAAATTTGCCATACGTTCTATATTTTTTCGTCATATTACACGTAGATTAGCCGTTTTCTGTCCAGTTATTAGTCCACAATGTTGGAGTTTTCTGTAGCCTTTTAAAAGTGCACAGAAAAACATCTGTTAATTTTTTTCGCTCGTTAACCTCAAAAGTTTTTTTTACTAAGAAAAAATAATAGTAATTTAAAACAAATAAGGCAAATGTAAACAAAAAATACTGGAAGACAACAATTTTAATGCAAGATAATGACATTTCTCTAATTCAACGTATATATAAGCTGATTATAAGGAATATTTAAATTAAGAGGGAAGTCAAGTAATGAACGTAAACAGATAATGAGTTTTAATTATTTCACTTTAAATTATTTATTCAACATTTTTGCAGTATGATGAAAAAAATGTTCATTACTAGTACGGGATGTGATTTCCTGTACTTAATCGCTATTTCTAAGCTCGGCTTCGCCTCGCTCGTAAAACGCGATTGTGCACATAAAAAAGCCACTTTCCGCCCTTGTGATAGAAACTACTATTGCAGTAAGATGAAGAACGTGTTCATCATCACTCGGATGGAAAGGGTTTTTTCTGTGCTTTATCTCAATTTGCTAGATCGCCCCCGCTTTGTTCATAAACCGGTATCTTTTGAGTAAAAAAGCTCTTTCCGCCCTAGTGATAAAAACTACTCTTATATATAAAGAAAAACTTTAAGGCTTCGACCCACCTGACCGAATGCCACTTCGTGGACGTAGCGTAGAGGTTCAAGAGAATCGTGTCTTAAAATTAACTAATTAAGATTGAGATTGAGTTTTAACTTCTTCTGAAAGTAGAAAAGACGAATTTTATGTTTTGTGGTTATAGAATTTTAAAATAACATTTTTTATTTTAGTCAAAACTGTGTAAAATCATCTGATCTTCCCGATTATTAACTGAAGTGATAAAAATAAGTGCAAAATTAGTCGTGTTCAAATAATTAAAAGTGTAACCATGGAAGATTTGTACTGTTCTTCTTCTTTAATATGACACCTTATTTATAGCTACGTTGAATGTAGATGGAGAAAACCGGATTATTAAAAACCTTTAAATTCGGGTTAGGGATTTTCGCTGGGGTTTCATGGGGTTTTAAAAGGGCCAAAAGTAGGTTTTCGGCATTTTGATTTCAATTCTAAAATTCAAACTTTTAACAGGCACCCCTAAAAGAGCTTGAAAAAACAAATAATTTTGTACTTTGAACATTAAACTTTTCTCAACTGGTTACGCAGAAAATAAAAAAGGATCATCCATGTTTTAATGGGAAATCAACTTAGGCCTACCCTGTATTTCGCTTATTTATTGACGTAACTTGATCAAATTTGGTATGTACTGGGTAGCGTTCAACTTATATTTACTTACATCCCCTGTATGGTGGCCAAGCTACAAACTCACCCCCATGGGGTTAAATTGAAAAAAAAAAAAAAATACCAGAATTTGATGTAATTTTGTATTTAAGTGCACTGGGAAGGGACTTTCCTTTATCTACAAAAAAAACTGAATCATGTCGGAAATTCGCTAAATACGCAGGTCAATTGTGACGGGGTTATTTTAATTTTATTTTATTTGCTGCCAGAACAGCAGGTCTAGTGGACGATTAGTGAAATTGCATGTTAAAGGTATATAAATATTTAAAATATGGTATAATTTGGTGTATGGAATTACATATTTTTCTAAGTTATGTTATCAAGTCTTCGATTTTATATATTTGTATTATAATTTATAGATCTGTATGAATGAATCGCATTTTAATTTATTTCATTTCATTTCATAGCAGCATGAAAAAAATTAATATAAGATAAACATCGAAGAAATAAGAATTTCTTATTTTAAATGGACGTGAATAAAATATACAGTCCATCAATATTTTAATTGATTGTCATCTAGATAATGTAGGGAAAGTCTAATATTACTCAACTAATAAATAATTTATTAGTTGAGTAATATTAGACTTTCCCTACAATTATTGTTATTGAATTTTTTTATAAGATACTTATAACACAGGTTTATTACATCAAGTAGTAGTATGCAAAGTCACCACAGAATCGGCCTACTCATTATTTTTAAAGAGTATGTTGCCTACGCTTCGATTCGTCAAGATATTTGACAAAAATCCCTTTTTATTTTGTAAGCTCAGCAACCGTGGACGAGTTTTTAAGACTTTGTTTGCTTGGTATTTCTTCTAAAGGCGAAGAAATAATCCAGAGCGATTTCAAAGAAATAAGTGGCATAAGAAGTTATTTTGATAACGGCGTGATAGTAAAGAACATTTTGCAAGTGGGAACAGAGTCATGGTACTTGTTCGTAGCTCAAGAGAAGATTGTTTACTTTGAGGACCTTCAACAATTCAACCTCCATGGGTGCACTGAAGACACAGTCTGGATCTCTGATCATTTTTATGCTCTGCATTCAATTGCTGTATTTAATTTTCATTTTGGTGCAGTTTGTTGGGTGGAATTCCCCTGTTTTCCAATGCATCATAATCTCTTCATTCTACCGAATCGCTACTCTGAAATGTATGATTAACCGGAAGATTCATAGTCTACAGGAAGTAGTAGACGAAACTGTAAGCTGCTTGGATGTGTTGCCTTGTGTACGAGAGATTATCAAGCTGGCCAACAAATCTGACGAGCATAACAGTATTAGAGCTTTGTTCGAATTGGCAACGGAAATCTGGTTATTCGTTTACTCTGTGGAGAGTTTCTGGAGGTGTTCGGTGCTAAAAAGACATCTTCGCAATGGAGGCTTTTGCTCCAATAACCATAATTTTTTATCATTCTTTTGGCATGCTACTCGTAGTTGTTTTGAGCTTTTCGTCAACAAATTTCAACTTTCAGGTAAGATCGGAAACTGACACATTCTAAATCAAAGGTTTAAATTACCTGGATTGTCGCCAAGTGATCCTGTGAAATGGTTGTAACTACCATTGGTTTCGAACCTCTATAGGGTTCATTTTCAAGTTAATAAAAACATCAAGCGCCAATATCTTGTTCACAAAGACATGGAACAATCGTCATAGTTCGGTGTCCATGTCTTTGTGAACAAGATATTGGCGCTTGATGTTTTATTAACTTGAAATGAACCCTATAGAGGTTCGAAACCAATGGTAGTTACAACCATTTCACAGGATCACTTGGCGACAATCCAGGTAATTTAAACCTTTTGATTTATATTAGGTGATCAGAGGCTATTCCACAATGACACATTCTATTTGTATGAACAGTATAACAAGTCTTCATTTGAATAGTTTTTTGGGTAGGGTAAATTTATTTAATTTACCTTTTGCTCTTTCACCTTTAGAAAACGCTGCTTTTTGGAGTGTTTGTGTCCTTTTAATCGTTCTTTTTGTCGGTGTGTTTGTGTTTTTTATTTTTACTCATGAAAGTAGAAATTACCACAATAAAACGTACGTCTCCAATTTTTTGCTGGGGGGCTCAAAAATGTCAAATGAGTATAACAAGTATAGTAAATATCATATAAATCCCTTAAGTAATTTTTTTTATTTAGAATTAATATTGTATTGGCATGGAATGGGTTTATTTAATTGATCAAATACAAGAAACAACCTTTTTATCATACTGCAAGCAAAAAAGCCGTTTTATTCAGAATAATACTACCCAAAGGTTTAAAATTTTAATTTCTCATAAACTTTCAGATTGACTCACTGAAGTTTAAAATCGACGGTGAAATAAGTTTAAGGAATCATGATCTTGAGCACCGGAAAAAAGGTAGGCATAAAATGTGTAAAACACTAAAGGTAATTTTTACCGTAGTTTTAAAATACACAATTTACAATAAAACATGATGATTGTCGAGTTTGTTATTACACATGTGTATTTACGCCAGTATGTTTTTACCGTTTTAATAGGGACCAGTGAAAACCCTAGCCTGTTTACTATATCCGTTGACCTTTTGCTAGGTAGCTTATTGATTAAAACATCAATGACAAATGGCAAATGGATCCAGAACTTATCCCGCCAGGAATGGAACTAGCAAGCTCAGTCTTGATGTAAGACGAGCAACTCCTCACCTTCCCATCAGTTGAACCAGCAATGCCGGGTGTTTATAAAATAATGCCTGGGATATTTAACGGACACAGCTGAAAAATTTTAAAGATGCTTAAATGATTAAAATGTCAAATTTAATAGAAAAAATTAATTTTTCCCCAACAATATGTTTTAACATGAGCTCTATTTGTTGCTCTACATCTTACGTCAGTTGCCGATTTTCCCAATTTCTTACCATGTGTTTTGCAGCATTCTTATACCTTTCATGGAGATCGTAATCGCTACTGAAATTCGCTTCTGCAGATGTCCCAAGTCTTGAATAATTTCTGCATACACAATGTTCTTTATTGTTAACCCTAGGGCCCCGATTTTTGAATCACGTGAGTGCTGAGTTGATGATTTGGCTTATTCGCCATATTTTCATCCTTCCTTATAGGTAAATGAGAATGAATGTAATTATTAAGGTCTTTTAAACTTGCGCATCCAGTAATTAATATTTTTTATTTAATATTTCAAGACATCGTTTTATTCACCACTGTCACTTATCTGTATGAAAATGTATTTCGTGCAGAAAATATCACTAACTCACTCGTTTTTACTCACTTAACAAATCGGTGGTAAGTGGTTTTGGTGAAATAATCTCACATAAGGTTGAAAGTTTTTCTTTTTTATCTCGATATCAACAGGAAAATTCATTTTATCAGTAATAACTTTCACATTTTTCAAATCGTTTAGGTTATGTTTAATGTAGTTTAAATAGCCAAAGATGTATGTAAATAATTACAATTGTGTAACTGTACATTTAAAATAAATTAAGGTTGTAATTATTATGTTCTAATATAACCATGCAAGTTATTTAAAATTTTTAATTAATAGAACTAACACTATTTAATGGTGTTATTGATTTGACGATTAAAATGGATACTAGCACAAACTTCAATTTTACCATTTCGAGTCAGTCAGTAAGGAGCAAACTCGTGAGATGTAACTCACGACTCACTCAATTCAAAAATTAGGTCTAAAAAAAAGTCCGAATGGGTCAAATCAGAACTCCATGGTGGACATCTCTGTCTACCTAACAATTTTGAACTCTGTGGTTTAGTGTGTCTTGTTTATTCCCAAAGTCGAGGTCAATGTTTGATTCCCATGCAAAACTATAAAAAACATACTTTTTTACTTCAAATTGACGTTTTAATAGTTTTTTAGTAGTGCTCGTTCCAAAATCCAATAACTCTTTAAAAAAACCCAGAATTACCATTAATGGGTGAACAGAATTATTTCTGTATTCAAGTGTGCAAAGTAATAAAGAGCACACTGTAATAAGAGATTATTTACTGTAATAAGTAAATAATTACCACATAAAAATTTCGAACTTTAGACAGCAGTATGCTTTAAAGAAAAGTTCTATATTACTTTGTACTCAGTATTAAAAAAACCCCGGACGTTGTCGATAAAAACTCATATTGTCTTCCCAATAAACCTGAGTATAGTCCGGTTTCGATTCCAGTAAGAAAATTTGTACATGCTTTAAAGATATGCATAAAAAATTACGATAAAAATTTCTTAACCCGTGGATCACCCTTGTAACTTCTTCTATGGTATTATGATATCTATCTGCTTCAATCACCCCAGACCTGTTTGGTAGCGGACCATGTTTACCTGTTGCCTGCTTGCCAATATATTTTTTAATACACTTAAAAAAGCAAAATGATTTACACAATACGGATTGAATGCGCTCTATCTATGATGATTAAGCTCAATCTACTTGACATTTATTTTGTCTGTTTGTTAACTCTAGCTGGAAGTATTGCTGCTGGAACTTAGCCGCTCCCCTGAACAACTTACCGGCCTGGACTTGTTCACCGTGGACAACGCAGCCGTAACAGAGGTAAGGATGGAATGGATTACTAAGATGAAAGTACTTACTCTACAATATTATTCAATTCATCCTAAAATTTCTTTAAAATGTTGAATGGCTTTTAATTTATTACTAGGTGTGATGTACATATGGAAATAAATTATTCCATTTCAATCATATTTGAAAAAAAAAAAAAAAAACTATACTAGTTTATTGAATTCACACAGAGTAATATGGAAATAACACAAAAAATTAATATAAATCCAAATAAAAAATATTTTATATTATTGTTAAAAGTTAAAAATGTAATTTTGCTTTTGCATATATTTGATTTGAGGCAGTATATTTTTTTATAATTTGAATTAAAAAATCCAATACATCAGTCATTTTTCATCAGTTATTTTCAAAACTTATTAAGCGTGTTTCTTGTTCCAGCTTTGTGATTTTATCATCAAGATCATGATGGTTTTCATCCAGTTTATCCAGTGATTCACCTCCAGAATAGATGTGATACTTTGAAGCCCTGGAACTCTTTGAATAATACTGACTTTATTACAGAATTTGACGTTTTTGTCTGTAAAATGACATTTACACATCAATATTCCCACCAATAGGTTTGTTACCATAACTATAACCACCTTGTGTGGTAACTAGAGAAGTAGTGTGGTGTTAGGAGTATATTTCACATGACTCGAGGAGTGAAGTTTGTACTACTGAGGGATTGAAAATTTGAGTGTTTTCAACTAGCAGTGTACTGAGTGCTTTCAACAACTGGTGTAGGCAGACGCCGTAGGTCATTGGTAATCTCTGTGTTATTACGTGTGTTATTCTCTGTGTTATTACGTGTGTTAATCTCTGTGTTATTACGTGTGTTATTCTCTATGTTATTACGTGTGTTATTCTCTGTGTTATTACGTGTGTTAATCTCTGTGTTATTACGTGTGTTATTCTCTGTGTTATTACGTGTGTTATTCTCTCTGTTATCTCTGGGTTGGATTTAATTACCATCAACGGCAAATGTTTATGGTTTGAAGTCATGTTAAAGCGTTAATATACTGTACAAAACTGTAATATAACTGTAAGCGTGCATGCTTCTAAAACGAATTGATCTGTCAGTGGCTGCTGGGATCTCGCCTCTTAAGTTACACGTCATTTATAACTTTTTATCAAGTCAGTTGTGTAAAATTTATGAGTACAAATAATGTTCCAACTGAAAATTGAAATGATAACACATTAAAGTTATATTAATCAATTTAAAAATTAAATAAATTTGTTTGAACTATTTGTTATTTTATAAATAAATTTATATTATTTTACTATGAGGAATTAGAGATTAAATTAAATTGTAAGATTTAGTTTTGGTTTATTCTAACCTCACACTTTAAAATATTCTTAAATAACTTCTTGAATACCCTAATTTAGGCCACTAAAATGTTTCATAGTAACAACTCGTGTTGACCATTTTGACAACACCAATCTCTCCTAGTAGCCTACACTTGCCTACGTATATAGGAGGAGAATTCAATAACTTAGTTTCAAATCACAATAGTTCGTAATTTTTTAGATATTTTTCTATGAAATATAATAGGACACAGATACATGCTGAACTTTATGATTTGTGTTTGGCCCATTTATTCAAAACCCTCGCTAACATGAAGGCGGGATTGAATGAAATAAAGTCAAATTACAGTGTTTGTAATAATTTATTACTCCTCTTATTTATTTTAAAAGTATATTTTAACTCAAATTTGTTGCACTTTGACCAACTGTTTTTGAATGTACCATGACAAACTTTAACGTGAATTTAAATGTAAAAATATCCAAATATGTTTTTAAAAAATTCTATTTTAAAAACATTTAAAAAAAAACTTGCTGGGTAGCTGAGTGGTTATAGAGCTCGCCTTTGAATCTAAAGGTTGACAGTTCAATCCTGTGGAAAGTTAGTAGCTTTTTAAAGCACCTTTTCCGGACCCACTTTCCATTAGTCATTAATGATGTTTTCTAACGACTGGTCGATGTTAAACAGTAACATGACTGCAGTTTGGACCGTTCCCCCTCAAATACTGTAGTCTAGTAAAATTGTTGACCAGCCTGGAAGTAATTGAAAACTTAATGATTTTGATCTGTTCATAAATAAACGACTGTATTTCCTCGTACTTTTTCTCTTAAAGTTACGATAACTACTAAAAACATGAAATGTTTATTCTTTGAGTTTAATAAAACGTGTTTGTTTATTCATGATTACTTGATAAAAAACAATTTATTAGAAACTAGTCTTTTAAATTATAACCTAATTTTAAATTACTAAAATATTTAAATTACAACAATTGAATCCTAGCTTAGTGTTCTAAGGTGCTTCAAGTCTACAACGTTTGGATTTTTATGAAAAATTATTTAGGCCATATTTAAGCTCATGGTACCTATAGTACGAATCTTACAGATGGTAAAACACTTCATCTCAAAATAATTAATTCTTTTACCATTTAATAAAAATAAAACAATTAGTCTTTTCATTAAAAGAGCGTTTCAGGGACCACTCATAGAAATTAAAGAACAAAACTCATCGTTACGTTTGCTACTGATGCTGGTTATGATTAATAATTTAATTAAATCTCCGTCGTCACAAACAAAGAGTTGTATTTGAAAGATCGTATTGCATTTAATTTAATACTCATTCTGTTCTGGAAACTGATGTTTAATTTTTTAATTAGTTTTGTTTAAAACGATAACATACCACAGTAAGTTTTTTTTGTACTTTATAAACACTATATAACCATATATAGACCTTGAATTGAAGTCAAAATTAATTTTTCTTGCCTAAATTACTGTAGTTACTGTAGAACATATCTTGTTTTATTTTATGTGTATCTACGCCAGTAACATTTCTTAAAGTTTTTACGGGCAACGGTCCAAATCCCAGTCTCTTTACTATGTGAACATCGATCAGTTGTTGAAAGCATCATTAATAGCTCAATGACAAATGGCAACTGGGTCCGGAATCGTAATTTCAAAAAGCTATTAACTTTTCTCAGGATCGAACTTTCAAACTTTGGATCCAAATGAGAGCCAAATGTGCATATATCATAGAAAAGAATTAACTTATAATTTTTAGAGTAAACGACACCACTTTGTTTTTTAGTCACACAATATATATATATATATATATATATATATATATATATATATATATATATATATATATATATATATATACATATTAAAAATGAAACGATAGTCAATTTTTTATGAACTTAGGTTTTAATGTTTTAAAATAAATAGCAAAATAACTTTCAATTAAATAGTATATTCTTAGTACTAAATGTATAGGTATAATCATTAACTTTTGAAACTATACTGTATAGTTTTACTGGTTTTCCCGATCAGCAAGCTAAGCTGAATAACATAACATTGTACAAATAATGTGGAATTTTTAAGCGGACTCACCATTTTGAAATGTATGTTTGAGCTTCAAAACAAAATAATTTGGATACATAATATCATACTACTGATACAACTTAAAGTCACAAAAGTACCAAGATTTCCCTAAAACAGTTTTTTATATCCATACCGATTTGTCTTTTTAATTATTGGATGGCCCACGTATTTTAAAGTGCACCAGAATTTAAAGTTCAATATCTAATGAATATGCAAGTATTTCTCGGTGACAATTCTACACTTTAGTTGTTAAGGATTGTCATTGATTCCATCATTCTGTTGTTCATCAGATCTTCCATTGATCGTGATAAAATTCCCCAGCCGATGCGAACCACGAAATAATGCAGATAATCAAGGAGCAGATGTTCGAACAGTGGCACAATGAAGGTCAGAGTCAATAGTATTAAAGGATGAAGGCATGATCAGAGTGGCCGGTCCAGTATCAATGAACACACTCGGTTCCCGTTATTGCAACCGATGGAGATTGTTTTATTTCATGAGATACCATATGTTTGAACTTTCTTTATAAGGGAGTGTGTAGTTTTTTTATACGAATGATATACTGCAAATTCATTCACGAATGCAATAAAATAGCTTCAGTTGCTTTGCTCTGTGTTCTAGATAGCTTTATGCTCTAAAGCTGCCAGCTGGCAGATATATTTTTTCTAACGTTGGTTATTTTATTTATTTATTTTTTTGTTAAAACATATAGTAAATGTTTTGTTCATAAGCAAATCAGGCCAAGTTAACCATAACCTTGACATGTAATGTTTAACGTTCCTGTGGCTATGCTTTGAGTGCTATAAAAACAAATGGCTAAACAACCTAGTCTATGATTTTTCTATACATGTGACAAGTTTTATGGCGAACGGTCCAGTGGTTTCCAAGTCCATCAATTTAAAATACATATATACATACATATATACAAACATCCTCTTTTATACATATAGATAATGTCGCAAAATTTAATAAAATTGTTAAGGTAAATATATTAAAAAAAATTGTCTGTGAATGATAATGCAAATAAATTTTACTAAACCACAATTCCAGCAGATGGTAGCTTGACCATTGCTGTAAGTGCAAGAGAATAGTGGAATGATTATTCTGTTTGTTGCTCACATTTTTCTTCAATAATAAAAAAAAATAAATTGATGGAAAACTGTGCATTTTTAATTACATTTCTATTGATTTCATAAGGCACAATAATTTGTTCAAAGAGCACGCTTTCTATAGAGTACTTTGTTTAGGTTCACAACTGTATTTTATTTCACTTAAATTAAGTTGATACATTCGATTTAAGCTGCTTACTTACTAATAATTTTGCATACAGAACACACAATTGAAGGAGGACGTATAAAAGGTGTTACTGATCTAAATCTATTTGTAACTTTGATCCAACCCTTCAATTTAAATCATGTCAAGAAGAAAACTCAAATAAAAAAATCGAAAGAAGTATGACAGGTAGTGTTTAGTAATGAAGAAAGTAACGTACTCATAAAAATATATTCAAAATTAAATATATTGTAATAAGCAATTCCATTGACAAAACCATTAAAACGTCATTTATAATCATCGGTTGGAATAAATAATATCCACCGCATAATCAGTTGAGTGTCATGGCTTCTGCAGAATGTGTCGCTGCTCTGTGAGGTCTCGGAGTGGAGCTTTGTCTTCAGGAAAAGCGACTATAAGGGAGCGTCACCTCGAGTCACAAATTCCAAATGAATCTTGGAGTTACCATGCGGAACGATATCTTGAATACACATACACAACCAACAATTTGTTTTTAAGATTTTAAATGGATGCTATTTAAAAATATTCAACTTCAAACATGCTTATTTCTTATTGAAATGGAATTTTGTTTTATAAATATCCTTGAAATATGAACTTCATAAAATATATGAAACCATTGTAAGAAAAACTTAACGAAGTGCTTAGGATATATCTGTGTATGTTTTTTTTTAATTTATCCTAAAAATAATCACTTCCCAAAGTTTTGAAACGGGTTTCATTGAAACAATCAGAATTGTATATGTATACCTATCAGTTATGAACTACTTGTAGTATACAGGGTGTTTCAGAACTCCCTACCAATATTTTAGGGCATTGTTCCTGGGTTAAAAACATATCTAAATATCATATATAAATTGTCCGGAAGTCTTAAGTTACTCACACAGCCGCCGTTTTGTTTTTTACACATAATAATTTGTATTTCCGTAACGAATGGTTGTATTCAGCTCATATTTGGTATAAATCTTTATCATACCAATGTACATTCCCAAGAAAAAAATTAATTTTTTCCATTGTATATTTTCAAAATGGCGGCCATTTTAAATTTTCAAACTCAAATATCTCAAAATCGGTAAATTTTATAAAAATTTTACAAGATACAAAAAAGTTGCCAAATTAAATTACCTAACCAATGGTGCCAGGTTTGTAAGGATCTGACAACAAATAACGGAGTTATTGCGATTTTTCTTCATAAAAACAGTGATTTTGCTGTTAAAATGGCCTTATTTGCATTAAATTCAATGCAAAATCCGCGTTTTTATGAAGTAAAATCACAATAACTCCGTTATTTGTTGTTAGATCCTTACAAACTTGGCCCCATTGGTTAGGTAATTTAATTTGGCAACTTTTTTGTGTCTTGAAAAAGTTTTATAAAATTTACCGATTTTGAGATATTTGAGTTTGAAAATTTAAAATGGCCGCCATTTTGAAAATATACAATGGAAAAAATTAATTTTTTTCTTGGGAATGTACATTGATATGATAAAGATTTATACCAAATATGAGCTGAATACAACCATCCGTTACGGAAAAAAAATTATTATGTGTAAAAAACAAAATGGCGGCTGTGTGAGTAACTTAAGACTTCCGGACAATTTAAATATTTAGATATTTAGATATGTTTTTAACCCAAGAACAATGCCCTAAAATATTGGTAGGGAGTTCTGAAACACCCTGTATATCTTACTTATATCTGTTTACGTATACAAATCTGACAAAAACTTACATAAATAAAGAAAAAGTTAAATATTCAATACTTCTACAGCTAAAAGAAAAGTTCGGAACTATACAGGCCTATAAAATGTATAAAATCGTAACTCTTCTAAAGATAATAACAATTTACATCATCTTTAATGTAAATTTGTCCTGAAGTTTTGTTCTGCAATTGCTAACGGTTTAGTATTATACATTTTTTTATTTTTACACAAAACTTGGTAACAGTTATATTTTATACAAATAATATAAGTAGACACATTTTTCGTCTAACATAAAAATATCCTCAAAATATTGATGTATGTTTTTACTCTCATATGCAGTTTTATTTACAAAATGTTCATTTTGTTTATAATTATTCCTTTATCGAAATACGTAATCAATCTCATATATTTGGTCTATAAATAAAATCTACTGTTATAACTTTTGAAAGTACGTGCACGATCAAATGATCGAACAATCATGGTGAAAATAAAGTCAACAATAAAAATCCAATCAGCCAGAATGAGGGTCGTAGAGATGAGTCAGAGCGGGAAGATGATTGCCGATGGACCACCAAGATTCTTCTCGAGTGTTTTTCTTAATTCTATTTCTTATACCTTTAACCTTTATCATTAGTATCATTGCATGGATTTTATAAAGTGTAAATATAGTGTTTTTTATGGTGTAATATAAACGTCTTTAATATTTTAAGGAATAGGAAGGGAAATAATTTTACAGTGGAAAAGCCTAAGGTAAGCCACGAATCCGAAGTCAAAAGGTTGGGTATTAAAAGAGTTATTGCATTTTTAAGTTTTACCCATATTACTTTAATGTAAATTTTGTTTGCCTGTCATTTCCGTCTCGGTCATCCGTTTGAAGTCTGGTTTGTGGCATTGTTCTCTGCTATGTGAGGCATTTAATTTGATACCTTTAATTAAATATGGGTAGTCATCGTAATTTTTGTCCTTCAATTTTAGTTGTTCTTTACTTAGGTCTAATATTTGCATCGACTTTACTTTTTCGTCTCAAAATTTTGTCAAAACAGATTGATGAATCATTATAGTTTCTTTGTTGTTGTATCTATAAGAACGTGCATTAAACTGAATAAAATAGATTATTAACTGAATTTCATCTAATAATACCATACAGTAAATCTGAAATATCTTCAAGTTCGCGTTTGTTTTTAAATGTAGCGTAAAACATACATCAATTCGTTTACCCACGAAGCATAAGATAAGGAATAATAATGGGAGTGTTTGTATTTAAAAAAGAATTTCTAAATTACAACATAAGACAGTATTGTACTAGCTACAATGTTCCATGAATGCGAGTCTGGCACGACAACGTCCCACAGGCCCGTGCATGCCGAGCTTGAAGTGAATATTTGAAGTGGCTCCATCTACTTACAAGTCGACGTCAACAAATAGCAGTCGAGGCTCAGTCACTCAATGCTTTATTATTTATTTTTTAGTACCAGGGGGCTGAGCTTATGCTCGGTAAAATTATTAAACGTATCTTTACGTATCTTTAAACGTATCTAAATTATTAAACGTATCCATATTATGCTCGTTCGCTCCTCTCACTCGCCTTCTTACTTTAGGTCGAGATCGCTTTGATCACTAGTAAATCTGAGGGATGATGCAACTAGGTATAAATTTGTTGAACGATCCAATCGTACTAATACTTTACAACAATTACTATTTGTACAGGCATATTTTTTTCTCTCCAAGAGCCTTTTTTTAATGGGGGCTTAGGCTACGAGAAATCGATTAGAGCTGGCCCCATAGTAGGAAAAATCCAGGGTGTAAAAGAAAACGCTTAACTTAAATAATATTGCTAATTCAAATTTGAAAATAAAAAAAAAAATCCGTCATAGCCCCAAGTATTCATATCTATTAATTAAGGAACATTTGCGATATCACACACAAAGTATAAGTGTTGTTTATATCTATGACCCAACTAAAATGTTTTCTTTTAATTTATTACCTAAAGTACATTGATTAATTCATCATGTAGTTAAATTTTTTGAAGTTAATTTTCTCTTAATTTTGTTTTAAAAGTAGATTTTGAACATGAAATTGTAATACACCACAAACATTTTTATTTCAGGTTTGGTTACATTTAAAAGGTTTACATTGCTTTTGCAAATTAATCTAGCTTTATTCCTTTTCATGACAAAATACAACTGTAATTCGCCTTTATTATATTATTATAACCTACAATCATCATCTTCTGAGAAGTGAATATCTAAGGAGGGCGATTCTCGTGGTTGAAGACTCCATCTCCATAATTGGATAGCTGAGGACTGAGGACTCTCTTCTCTGACAGCGAGGGTCTTAACTTACACATTATTGATAAGGAGTAGAAATGATTTAGATTAGATGATAGCATATTTATAATTTGATTTAACAAGTATATATAATAGTGTAACTATTGTACAAAGTGTTAATTCCAGTGATTACTAAATATAGAAACGCATGATCAATACTTTAATACTTTATTTGAAACACCGACGCCCTCTGTGGTGCGCATTTTAAGGTGAGTATGACTGAAGGGGTGAGTGTGATGATTGTAATGGATAAGATGAGGTGTAGCTTTGTTACTGACAAATAGCAGCTGTTTCATTTATCAGGATCATTAATTAATAGCCCAATGACCAAAGGCAGCTGGGTCCAGTAACGGACCATCAAAAAGCACTAACTTTTCTGAAGATCGAACCGGTAACCTTCAGATTCAAAGGCGAGCTCTATAACCACTCAGCTACCCAGCCTGTACGATGGGACCCCTCTAAATAAACTTACTTATAGGTAGCACATGGAAAAAGAAAATTTGCTCGGTAAGCTTAAAAACCATTCCATTATTCTTTTCTGTGAGCAATTACGATGAAATTCGTAGTCCAATAATTTCTTGTTCCTACAAAAAAGAGATCATTCGCTCCACTCACTCAACCCCTCCTCCCCCCTCCCCCTCTCCTACAAGCTCTTTCGCTTCCCGCCCACCAGGCAAAACATCATTATGCCCTTACCACGTGGCAATATTGCTGCGCTCCATTATACATTTATTGAACCACATGTTTAAAGTTTAACAATTCGGTTAATTTTACAGTTATCAGCTGGTTTTGGTTAAATTGCAATTGCTGCAAAAGCATATGCAATTGAAAATAAATAACTTAGGCATTTTGAAATTTTATAGGACGTAATAGTAGTTTTCATCACTACCCAATGAGCATAAAAATTGTTGTAAACTGTTTTAAAATTGTTTTAATACAATTTCAAAATATTTTGATATAAGTTTGGTATTAAAACAACTTTAATACAAGTTTTAAATCATTTTAAAGTTGTTTTAAAACAAGTTTTATGAACTCATTTCAATACAAGTTTTAATGACAGTTTAAACACTTTCAAAATTGTTTTTAATACAAGTTTATAAACTCATATCAATACAAGTTTTAATAACAGTTTAACACTTTTAAAATTGTTTTAATACAAGTTTATAAACTCATATCAATACAAGTTTTAATAACAATTTAAACACTTTTAAAAATATTTTAAAATTGTTTTAATACAAGTTTATAAACTCATATCAATACAAGTTTTAATAACAGTTTAAACACTTTTAAAATTGTTTTAATACAAGTTTATAAACTTATATCAATACAAGTTTTATCAACAGTTTAAACACTTTTCCCCTCAGGGGCAGTGGGCTTTCCACTGTACGGGTGTTTCTTGGCGACCCCGGGGTACCTGAGCCAAGCTGTGAGACCCTCCTCACAGTTCTTCCCGAGCTAGGGCCTTTCTTCTCATCTTTCAGGTCTTAGGTCACCGTCTTTATTCTTTCCTGAGCTAACCTTGCTCACCTTCCTGTTTTCGACCCCGAATCAAGGGTGTCTTTCCACCTTCTTTCGACCGGCGCATGTTGGGGGTCCTGGGAGTGTCCCTGTTGTGTTGCAGGGACTGATGTGTGCCTCGCACTGCCGATGGTCTCCTCCAGTGTGTCGTCAGAAGCCAGCCGCTTCGGACCTTAGTCAGGGAGTGCGGCATGGATGCAGGGATCGGACTCTGCATTGCCACGGTGCGACCCCCAGCACGTCCGGCACATTTTGTGTATCGGTGCTGGGCAAACGGAGGTTCGGGCCCCGGAGTACCGGGGTAGGGGTGTCTTATCTCCTACGAGGGGTAGACCTCCGAGGGTGTACCCGCTCTCGGCCGATGAAGGGCCGCCTCTTGCCGCACGATGCGCTGGTGACAAAATAGCATGGATTTTAAAATAAAAAACACGAAGTTAAAGGAGAATGAGCAGGCCGCCTTTAAGCGCAGCTCAAAACTGCAGAGGTCCCCGACCTCGAAGACTGGGACGCCGACAGGGTTAATTAAAACCTCCCCTCCGCCGATCCCGTTCAAGGCTACTGGTGTCGCCGGGTCATCGACCGTAACCGAAAAGGAGAAAGATGAGGTCGAGCTGGGTACGGAATGACTGAGCCGGTAACACCTCTAGCCGGGATGCAAGG
Organism: Neoaliturus tenellus; assembly: GCA_030545055.2. Lineage (NCBI taxonomy): Eukaryota > Metazoa > Arthropoda > Insecta > Hemiptera > Cicadellidae > Neoaliturus > Neoaliturus tenellus. Next base: position 9,283 of record JAQYXR010001738.1, on the reverse strand, counting down.
AATTCCTCCCAGGAAGAGTCCTCTTCGTCCGGCATTCGAGATGCAAATGCTTCGGCAGCAGCAGGACGATGCCAACGAGGAGGAAGACTCATGTCTGAAGAAAATGAACGATCTTTTGAAGGAGATGGCCAAGGCTCTCCTCATTCAGAAGAACGTCAACAAGGCGATTAAGGACGGAATCCCAAAACTCGAGGATTTCCTTGGCGAAATCGAGGAATGCCGGAAGATCAGGCTGAAGGCAGTGAAGCAGGAGCGCGATGTTATGAACCGAGTCATGTCTGCTTCGCCTCAAGCTCATCTGGCTGAGTCCCAGACTCAAGCCAGAAAGCGAAAGAAGAGGCAGAGCGGTTCTTCGCCAGAAAGCCCTGAGCTTGTTGAGGTGGACTCAGTGCCGAGACCGGTTTTTGTCACTGCGGCATCGCAGACATCTCCTGTCCAGGCTACTCAATCCGCCCCGGGCGCTGTCGCGATTCCAGCGGCTACTCCTGCAGAGGTTCCTGCTCCGGCGGCTAATCCTTCCTTGGCAGAAAACTCTGCCTCAACACCTTTGGGGGGCTGGAAGACGCGCCTGTCTAAGAAAGAAAGGAGGAGGCAGAAGCAAGTGGAGGCAGCTTCGAAAAGTGCGTCGAGGGTGGAGCGGACGCAAGTCTCAAACCCAGTGGGGGAGGCCTCTGGCAAGTCTGTCAGAAAGCCTAAACAACCCAGGCCTAAGAAGCCCAGGACGGAGGCAATCTTAATCAAGCCCTTAGGGGGGCGATCTTTTGCTGATGTTCTGGGTCAGATTAGATCGCAGGCCAAACCGGAAGAGACCGACACCGTTATCAAGTCTATTCGGCGAACCCAGAACGGGGATGTCCTCCTCGAACTGGGGAAGTCGAGTGACAAGATCGGTTTTGCCGCTTCCCTCAAGACTGCACTTGGGGACAAAGGCTCCATCAAGGCCCTAGAACCGAAATGTTCGGTCGAGATTCGGGACCTTGATGCCCTCTCCACCGAAGATGAGGTGACCCGTGCGATCCAGGTGGCACTCCCGGAGATACCGGCTGATGGAGTGAGGGTATGGCTGACAAAGCCTAACCGAAGTCAACTCAGGATGGCTGTTGCTGAGATGGGCGAAAAGCACGCCAATAAGCTGCTTAGCCTTCAGCACCTCAGAGTCGGTTGGGTCAGTTGCAGGCTCAAACGGAGGGTGGTAGTTTCGAGATGCTTCCGCTGTCTCGGTTTCGGCCACTCCTCCCGAAACTGTAACGGGCCCGAAAGGAGTGCCAACTGCTACCAGTGTGGAGGCCAGGGCCACAAACGCAAGGAATGTTCCTCGAGCCCATCCTGCTTCCTCTGCAAGGATTCAGGCTCCAGTGCCCTTGGTCACTTGCCCGGGTCTGGTCAGTGCGGTGCCTTCAGAGCCGCACTTGAAGAGGCAAAAGGCAGCGGCCAGTAATTCGCATCCTCCAGACCAATCTTCATAGATCCTGGGGAGCTGATAACCTTCTAGATCAGCTCGCCCGAGAACTTGGTGCTGACGCGCTCCTTATCAGCGAACAGTATCGGGACAGAGACCCAAACATTTGGATCTCCGACAGTCTCGGTACTGCTGCATTTTGGGCGCGTAATACACGAGATGTCTTGGTGCGGAGTCACGGGCGCGGCCGAGGATTCGTCTGGGTTCGGTGTAGGGACGTGACTATCTTCAGTTGCTACCTCACACCCAACGAGGCCGTCCAGGACTTTCGCGACAAGATAGATAGCCCAGAGGAGTGCGTTCTTGGCACCACCGGGCATGTCGTCGTTGGTGGCGATTTCAACGCCAGGGCCGTCGAGTGGGGAATGCCCTCTACCAGCTCCCGGGGGAAATACATCCTGGATTTCATCGCCAGGGCCGGTCTTGTCGTCCTCAACCAGGGTGACACACCTACTTTCGGCGCCCCGGGCAGAGAGGCACGATCCCTGACGTCACCTTTGCGTCTGAGTCGCTCCTTCCGAGGATCTCTGGCTGGAGGGTTGCTGGAGGACTACACGGGTAGCGACCACCAATACATCGTGTTTGACCTGCATGATCAGGCAAATCGTCGAGTTTCCGCATCTCGGGAAGGGCCACGCCGGTGGAACACCAACAAACTGGACGTGGTCAAGTTCACCGAAGTCATCTCTCGGGGAGCGCAGGGGAATCCTGGTGAGGCTGGAGCCGAGGCACTAGTAACATCCACGATGGAACTTATCGTCTCGGCCTGCGACCAGTCTATGCCGCGAAGGAAACCCCGATGCGACAAACAACCCGTTTACTGGTGGACTGAAGAGATTGCGGAACTCAGAAGAACATTTTTAAGAACTAGACGAGCCGCCACTAGAGCGAGAATTCCCGCAGACAGAGTTCGTAAGTCGGAGGCCTATAAAGCTGCGAGAAAATCTCTCCGCCAGGCGATCAACAGGAGCAAGGCGAATAGCTGGAGGAGACTTCGTAACGACGTTGACTCCGACCCGTGGGGCCTGGGTTACAAACTTGTAACACAGAAACTCGGCGCCCACTCTCCACCTTCCATCATGGAGGGCGCCACCATGGGGAGGATCGTCGCTGCGTTGTTTCCTGAACATCCACAGCGACCGCCGTTGACTTCGGACGGGTAGAGGACGTTCCACTTTTCACTTTCGAGGAGCTGGAAACCTCCGTTCTCTCCCTGAAGAGCAACAAGGCTCCTGGCCGGATGGGATTCCCAGTGAGGCTTTAAAGAAATTATTTTCAATCAACGCTGACTTGTTGTTGAGAATGTACAATGCCTGTTTGGTAGAAGGGGTATTTCCGGCTTTCTGGAAAACAGCCAGGCTTGTACTGATCAGCAAGGGCAAAGGTGATCCCGAGCTGCCGTCGTCCCACAGGCCTCTCTGTATGTTGGACACGGCTGGGAAGCTGTTCGAGAAGCTGATCCGTTCCCCGCCTGACTTCTGCCGTGGAAGCTGCCGGGGACTTATGCCCCTGTCAGTACGGCTTCAGAAAGGGACGGTCAACGATCGACGCTGTCACCGAAGTTCAGAGAGCTGTGGAGAGAGCCGAGAGCCACAACCATTTCTCCCGCCGAGTAGTGCTTCTTGTTACGCTTGATGTCAAGAATGCCTTCAACTCGGCGAGGTGGGTCGATATGTTGGATGCGCTTCGCAACACCTTTCGTATTCCTGCATATCTGTTGCGGCTCATCGAGGATGATCTACGCTCTCGAAGCCTGATTTATGACACGAGGGACGGAACGCGGATGATGGAAGTCACTTCTGGTGCCGCACAAGGTTCAATACTCGGCCCGGATCTCTGGAACGTTGCCTATGACAGCCTCCTGAGGTCCGAGATGCCTGAGGAAACCACTTTGGTAGGGTACGCCGATGACGTCGCAGCTCTCATTGCTGCACGCAACGTTGAGCTGGCCCAACTGAAGTTGAACCGAGTTATGCGGGAGGTCAACAACTGGATGTCCGATCACGGTCTCTCACTTGCTCTCAGTAAGACGGAGATCGTGATTCTTACGAAGAAGAGATTCGACACCGTCGTCCCGTTTCGAGTGGGAAGGGAGGTGGTCACATCAACTCGTGCCGCCAAATACCTCGGGGTTATGGTGGACACCAAGTTAAGCTGGAGGGATCAGATCTTCCGTACGGCGGACAAGGCCGCTAAGGTAGTGACTTACCTTAGTAGGCTGATGGCCAATGTCGGGGGTCCCCGATCCAGCAGAAGACGTCTGTTGATGTCCGCGGTCCAGTCCGTGCTTCTTTACGGGGCAGAGGTGTGGGCAGGCGCTCTAGATAAGGAGTGCTACAGGTTGCGACTCGCCCGGGTTCAGCGTCAAGCTGCGCTCCGGGTGTGTTCCGCCTACCGGACAGTGTCCGAGCCTGCCGTCCTGGTGGTCGCCGGAGTCATCCCTGTCAAGCTCTTGGCAGGGGAGAGGAAAGCGATTTATCAGAGACAAGGCGAGATCGGCAAGGACACGGCAAGAACAGAAGAGCGCTCCCGAACCTTCCAGCAGTGGCAACACAGCTGGGAGCACGACACCCCGAGGACGATGGACTGCGCGACTTATCAAGCAGGTCCAACCATGGGTGGAACGGCGGCATGGGGAGGTGGACTACTACCTGACCCAATTTTTGACAGGTCACGGCTATTTTCGGTCGTACCTGAACCGGATGGGAAAGACCGGTTCACCGGACTGCATTTATTGCCCGGGTGTTCCCGACGATGCGGAACACACATTCTTCCGCTGTCCCCGTTGGGAAGGGCCCCGCCTGGAGGCCACACAAATCTTTGGTGCATTTTCGGTGGACTCGGTCTGCCAAAAGATTTTGGAGGATGAGGGCAACTGGGATTGTTTGTCACAGTTCGTCCGGGGCATCCCCATGGAAAAGAAAACCGATCTGGACCGCGAAGTGGCCCAGATCCCTTGATCGAGCGGCTGGATAAGGAGCGAGCCCCACGGGCGTAAGCCAAATTTAGGCCTAGCCTGACGTAATGTGACAAACAATTCCAGGTTAGATTCCTAAAGAGTAGAGCAGGTTTTTTAGTGGGTAAACCCGTTTTTAGGGGAGCCCCACACTACAGGCTGGCCACCTGTGTGCGTAATGCATTTTTCCGCCTCTCCCTCAAAAAAAAAAAAAAAAAAAAAAAAAAAAAAAACACTTTTAAAATTGTTTTCAAATAATTTTGATATCAGTTATAAAAAAACTTGTTTTAATATAAGTTTTAATACAAGATTAAACAATTTTAAAACTGTTTACAAACCATTTTAATAGAAAAGTTTAAAAAGTTATTATAATAACAGTTTGCAAGAATATTGAAATTGAATTGAAACGATTTTAATATTATTTTTATTTGCTTATTAATAAAAGTTTTTAAAAAAGTTTAAAAATTTTGTTAGAAAATTTTTATATCAGTTTTTAAATTGTTTTACTAACAGTTTTGGAACTCATATAAAATTATCGAACAATAATTTTAAAACTGTTATCAATCAGAAAATAATTTGCAGCAGACCTGCGTATTCGGCGAATTTCCAACAGAAATTTGGTATTTTTTCTATTTTCCCATAAAAACCATGGGATTGAGTAAGTACCAACATATAGCACACGTTGTCAATTTGACGTCAAAAAGTGATCAAAGTCGTCAAAGTAAAATATTAGATCAAGTATTGATGTCAAAATGATGTAAAAATTTTGCATTCTTAAATTTAAAAGGTAATGTAATAAATGAAAAAAAAAATTTCTTTAAGTCTTTTACAACAAGAGAACATTGTTATTTGTTTAAAACAATTGACCTCGTTAAAAACTTGACATCATTTTGATGTAAAAATTATGTAAAGTATTTGATCACACAGTCAAAAGTTTTACATCAATTGAGATAACTGCAATTTGTTAAACCTTTACACATGAAACTAACATGTAAGGGAACTCTAGTTTAAGACCTATTTGGGAAGACATAAAAATATATGCCACGGGAAATGCGTTTAATTTGATCAACGCAAAAACTTGGGTATCAACTGGCCAAGTAGTGTAACAATTGTCGAGTGAAGTGGAGAGCAGCGTGGCATAGTTGGTAGGGTCGCGGCTTGGGAATTAAAAAGGTCATGAGTTCAAATCCTGCCAGCGGCATATACTTTTTGCTGCTTTAAATTGTTTTGATAACAGTTTTAAAACGTTTTGATAACAGTTTTAAAATGTTTTGATAACAGTTTTTCAATTGTTTTGATAGCAGCTTTAAATAGTTTTGATAACAGTTTTAAAATGTTTTGATCTCAGTTTTTAAATTGTTTGAATACAAGTTTAAACAATTTTAAAATTGTTTTAATAGAGTTTTGAACAATTTTTAACTCGTATTAATACGAAAACGTTGTTAACTTTACTTATATTGATAACAGTTTTAATACGAGTTTGAAACTTATTTTAAAACAGTTTTAAACCCATTTTTTTGCTCATTGGGTAGGAGCAAAAGTGGGTCTTTTTGGTTCGTAATCGTGTTTTAAAAACGAGGCGCAGCCGAGTGATAAAACGTTATGATAAAACGTTTTTTATCAAAATGCGAAATTAGACTTTTGATCATTAAAAATATTAACTATAGGCCTAAAGATGTATTTTCGAGGTTATGTTTACAAAGTTAGTAATATGCAGTGTTTGCATTTATGATATTTACAACAATGCTCTTTATAACATTTGAATTTCAAAATTCTGCTCCTCAACATTAATAAATGAATAATAATATACATAGCAAACAGCTGACTTTTCAGTACTAGGACCTAAAAAATTCTCCAGATGATTGTTCAGTCCTAGGACAATAAAGAATCGGTTTTGGTACAGTTGAGAGAACAAAAAACAGGCTGATTTCGTGCAGAATGATAAAATCAGGATTTTCCGTAGTCTTCTTACCAATAAATATGTACAAATAAATCGGCTACTATATAAGTGTTCCATGTTTGATAATAAAATAAAACCGTTGTAAAAATTAGTAATTATTTTTTAAGTATAAAACTAGGTTTGTACATAACCCTTCGTGGCTAAAATAATAATTTATTCACATGTTATTTATACGGTTAATGTTTTATATTTTACTTCCACAGTAATATCTTAGTTTTATAAGTATACGGATACCAATCTAAAAATGGTTATAATCTACCATTTAATGTAAGTTTTGGAGATTGTTACAAAATTTGAATCGTCCTGACACAAAAATCATCCGTCACAGTTCCCTCCATCATCGGGTACCATAGTAATATTGAGGCCTAACTATTGACGTTTAAAACAATGTCGCAATTCAAGCTCTGTCAGAGTCAATAGTGTTAAAGGATGAAGAGTAGCCTGACTCTTTTGTTAGTGGTCTTATCACTCTGACAAAAATAGTATACCTTTGAAAGCAATAATAATTAAAAATTACATTTATTTATAGTGAAATCTTAGAGGTAGCTAGATTTGGAAATAGTAAACAAGAGTTTAGCAGTGATTTAGAGATTATTTTTTGCAGTGTGTTAAATAAATTTTTTTTGGCTACGAGAATATATAAAGATTTACTTAACATATAATTTTTATTTTCATATATTACGATGGCGTTTTAAGCAATTAAACTAGGAGTACGCTCGTACCTCCCGTAAGTGTCTATTCGAAGAAGAAATTTAAAATTTTGCATTAGGGATTGTCATATTAAAAAAATTTGACCCCACTTTGTAATGGTATTAAAAACAACTAAAATCACTTGTAATAAAAGAAAACCTAAATAAAAAATCAATTTTCTTATATTTAGGCAATACTTAGTTCGTAGTTAATTTAATTTAATGGATTTGTGTCATAAACATTTTTTATAAGCATTTTACAGTATTTTAATTATTTAGGATAGTACAAATAAGTTAGGTTGCCCCATGTACACAAAACAAAATAATTTATTTATTTTAATAATTAGGCCTACAGTACAACTGGCTGCCTTACTCGCATCACTGTAAAAGTGTTAAACTTCTCAAACTTTATATTCTTTTTTATACATTTTTAAACACAAAAATATGGTAAGGAAAGCCTATTTTTAGAAAATAAAAAATCATCTTGATTATAATTAGGCTTATCACCCCAGAGAACATTCAAGAATATTTACACACTTAAACCTACCAAAATTGTTTTGTTTATCCTACAGATGTAAATTTTAACTACTTGTGACTGGTTTCAGTCATTCATAACCCAACTTTAGTCACCAAACCCTATCTTTTATACAGTATTATAATTTATGAATATTTACGCCCACTTGCACGTTGTTGTACGTACGGTTGGTGCGGTGATGATATTACATCTGTCGCAATAGATTTGCAAACTCAGTGAATTTCGATCGGAGTTCAGTTTTTTCCCAATAAACACCATAGGCAAAAGGATGTATAAGTTTGCTGCCATGGGCGTGTTGTACATAAATATACTATATATTTGTCAAATATCACCCACTCATGCGACAGAGAATCTCAATAACCATAGGGAATAGAGGGATGAAATTTGGCATGAACATCTTTAGGTGCTCACTAAGAAACGGTTTTGCAATATTCCATCAGGTCTCCGCAGCACAGGATTTTGATTTTGATCTAATGTTATTCGTAAAGCCAGTTTTTAATATGTTATATACGAGATATATATATATATGTGTGAATTTAGGAAACAACGAATCTGAAAAACTTTATGATGTAACGGGTTGACATTTGTAATGTGAGATCCGCTTTGCCCATTGGTAACTAAGAAACGCTTTTGAAAAGCTTCTTAAGGGCTCCGCCCCGCAGGACTTCAAAATTAATTGGGGTTGAAATTTGAAATGACACTCTCCTTTGTTCATAGGTCCTCACCAAGAAACACTTTTGCAAAATTCCTTCAGGGCTCCGCCCCGCAGGACTTCAAAATTAATTGGGGTTGAAATTTGAAATGACACTCTCCTTTGTTCATAGGTCCTCACCAAGAAACACTTTTGCAAAATTCCTTCAGGGCTCCGCCCCACAGGCCTTTAAAATTTATGTCAAAATTACTATAGAGTGTACGCAGATGGAATTTGGCATGGGCCAAAGAGTTCTCTTTGGTAATAGTCACTCTTTGCTAATAAGACGCACGAATAAGTCCGATGGAAATTTTAACAGCTGTTTCCCCCTCACCCCCTCTCGCCCTGCAATGTTGTCATTTTGTGTTTATGTTTACCATGTTGTAATATAATATAGTATAAAAATGTATTTTAGAATAAATCTGGCAAAAATGCATCGACTCTCATTGGACTTTTTTCGTGAATCCTACTATAATAGATGTTCACTAAGAAAAGATTTTTCAAATATATTTTTTAAAATTCCTTATGATTACACCCCAAAAGGCTTGAAAAATATGATGCCTTGTGGCCAATTTTTAAATGCGAATCAAAGAAACAATGGATCTCAAAGATTGTAGGGCCTGCATCCCTGCAGGGTTACAATTAGTAAAGAACTTTCATTTTTCTCATTGGTGCTCATTATGAAACGGTTTTGCAAATTTTGTTAACGGCTCCGCGCCACGGAACCTCAGATTGCCATAGATCCTAGCGGGTTGAAATTTAAAGTGGACATTGCTTTTTAATAATAGGTGCTCACTAAGAAAAGGTTTTGCAAAATCCCTTCAGGGCTTCGCTAACACAACGTCAATGTTTCAATAGGATTCTTGAGAAGAAGACTTTGTTACCCTTTAAAGATATTTTGTTATCTATAAAATAAAATTTGCGAAGCCGTGAAAATAAAGGGCGAAGCCGTAACGGGCCACAGATAGTATAGGATAACCCCCTCCCATTACA
>JAQYXR010001737.1:0-26336 GCA_030545055.2 Neoaliturus tenellus | reverse complement strand
AACGAATATGAAAATCATAGTAATAAAGTCCAAATGCCGACAGTTACCCACACAGCCGAAATTTTGTTTTTACACATATTAGCCCTAATTTTTATTTCCACGACGGATGGTTGTATTGAGTTCAGTTTTGGCATGAATCTTTATCACAAAAATGTCCAGTTCCAGAGAAAATAATTATTATTTTCCGATGTGTATTTTTAAAATGGCAGCCATTTTAAATTTGTAAGCTCAAATATCTAAAAAAAACGTAAGTTTTAAAAAATGTTTACTAGAGACTAAACAATTGACAAATAAAATTATGTAACTAAGGATACCAAGTTTGTAAGGATATGACAACAAATAAAAGAGTTATTGCGATTTTTCTCTTAAAATAACCTAAATTTGCATAAATTTTAATGCAAAATCATTGTTTTTCAGCAGAAAAATCACAATAACTCCGTTATTTGTTTCAAATACGTCCTCGGAGTAAAGTGACGAAAATGCCAATCATCACTTTCCTTTAATATTTCTGTGCTTTTACAGTCAAAGTAAATAGATTTAAAATAAGTCAATGTATCGGATTGTTTATAAGTTTTTCGTTTTTGTTTTTTCGGGGGGGGGGGGGGGGCGTGGGGCGCGTAATTGTGACCTTTGGCCTAGGGCGTCAAAAAGTGTTAATCCGGGCCTGGTCCCCGCACTAAGCTGGACCTGAAATTCTGGCCACGATCGGTAAGTATCTCGTTTGGGCATCCAAATCTGCATATTATTCTGTCGATAAGGAAGTTGGCTGTCTCCTCGGCTGTGGCGGTAGGGGTGGCCTTGGCTTCCGCCCACTTCGTGGCATAATCCATTGCGACGATGATGTACCGATTGCCCTTGTCTGTCTTTGTGAATGGCCCTAGGACATCTACCCCTACTCTTTCAAACGGTAGCCCTACTGGTATCGGCTGTAGTAGTCCTGCGGAAGAGCCCTTTGGAGTTTTACGCGTTTGGCAATGTAAACATGTCTTCACATATTTTTCCGTATCTCTCAGCATGTGCGGCCAGTAATACCTGCATTTCAGTTTGTGAAATGTCTTTGTTAAACCTAGATGTCCACCTGACAACGGGCTATCGTGGCACTCATAAAGTATCTCTTCTCTCACAATTTTGGGTACGTATAGCAATTTGCTATCACCGGTATGTGCTACGTTTCGTCTGTATAGGACCTCATTATTTACTACAAAACTTCTCGCTAGCCTTCTGTCTCCTGCAGAAGCACCGCTCGGGTCGAGTACAGCTTCCTTGATTCTTCGGCATTCTTCGTCCTCTTCCTGCATCTTCTTTATTTCGTCCCATTGTAAGGAGTATAGCGGGATTTGCTCCTCTATCTGGGGAGGTGTGCTCTTCGCCTCCAATGTCAACATGGGGATGTCGTTGGTCATGTCTTCGTCTTCTGGCTTACAATCATCACATGCATTCCGGGACAGCGTGTCTGGGACCACATGAAGACGACCTTGTTTGTGCTTTATTTTGTAGTCGAACTCCATAAGTTTCAACGCCCACCTGGCTAGTCTACCTGAAGAGTCCCTATTCTTCTTTAACCAACACAGTGCATGGTGATCTACGACGATGGTGAATTTTCTCCCCCATAAGAATTGTCGGAAGTGCTGTGTAGACCACACGACGGCTATACACTCTTTTTCGGTGACTGTGTACTTCTTCTCTGCGTCTGACAGCCTTCGGGACGCATATGCCACTGGCAATGTCTCTCCGTTCTCTGTCTGCATCACCGCGGCTCCGACTCCGACATCACAGGCGTCTGTGTGAAGCTCTATTGGCAGGTTGGGGTCGAAATGTCGCAATATTGGTGCGGTCGTCAACTTCTCCTTTAGAGTCTCGAATGCCCTGTTCTGATTTTCTCCCCAACACCACTGGACATTCTTTTTGGTGAGTTCGATCAATGGACGGGCGATTCTTGAGTAGTCAGGCACAAATTTCCGATAGTAGTTAGCGAGACCCAGGAATGACCTTAGCGCACGCAGTCTGCGAGGTGGCTCGAAGTTTAAAATGTCCTTGACCTTACTTGGATCGGGCCTCACTCCATCTGCACTCACTGTATGTCCCAACACCTTCACCTCTCTGAAGCCAAACGTGCACTTGGAAGGATTGAGGGTCATGTTTGCCTCTCTGAGTCTATCGAGAACCCTATTCTACCTATAGTCTACCTATAGTCCTATTCTACCTATAGTCCGAGTCTATCGAGAGTGGCGCGATCTTGACTAAATTTTAAACATGAACAGTGCAAATAATCAGCCTTTTTAAATTAAAATATTATAGTGAATTTGGTGTTATTAACTGTGTAAAGTGTTGTCAATTGTAAATATTCTCTCTAATGGACATTAGTAAGTAAAAACTTTCAAGCAAGAAATACAAAATACTGTTAATTATTTCAACAAAAGTTACTCACTTTTACACTATGCCTAGAAATATGAGACACCATGTTGAGTGGATGACAATTATTACAAGCTAAACACTGACACTAAATTTGAACTCCTTCATTCCACAATATTATTTCAACTCAGAACTTTTGTAAAACATTTATTATTTGATTTTATTCAAGATATTAAATTTATTTATTAAAAATTAGAAAATTGGAAGGACTGACGAACTCAAAGAGATAAGCACTGACGTCACATAGGTGACATGTACAAGTTTGCCTGGAGTCAACTTCGGCCACAACTCAACTGCCTTATCAGCCATATCAGCAGTATTGTTCACCAGTAGCGCCAAGTCCACTATAAACTGGACTCTAGGATTGTCCTTGTCTTGGTTCTCCTTGCATTATTTAAACTACTTCTTTGTTCTTAAAAATTGGATTTTTCGTTCATATTAGGCCTACTTATTTATATAATATTAACTCTGTAGATATTTTAATATGTATTTTATTGTTTAAAAAATTTGAAGAATTGTTGTACAATCATTTTAATTTAATCTTTGAATAATTAAACAACTCCAAATAATAGAATCAATAATTTTATAAAATCACTGAATAATAGGAGACATTATATAATTGTCTTATTGTTAATTGATCAAACTGTTCTTAATATTTATTGAATAAATTTATCCAAGCAACACCAGTGCTGTAATTTAATCAATTTAACTGCTATAAACAGAAAGTTAATGATATATCTAACTTTAGTGTTAATTAAAACCACTGTATCTCATTATATTATTTAATGCACTTTATTATATAAAGTCATAGTAATATTTCTATGGATTGTTAAAGGATATTATGTTTATGTATTAGGCCATCTTGTACTGAAATACTTATATTTTAAAAATAGAATCTTTTGGTAAAAATTAATTTACAACTGAGCAATGGTTGATATCAAAGTGGATCTTGTTCCAAGAGGATGGGAAAGGATAGAAACAGTCCGAAAATCAGGCTTAACTAAAGGAAAAACAGATGTGTATATAAAGTCACCAAATGGCAAGATTTTCAGATCAAAAACTGAACTTCAGACCTACATAAAGGAAAAAAACCTTCCATTCAAAATTGAAGATTTTATATTCAGCCAAGTTAAAGTCAAACCACAAACAAAGGCCCCTATTCCAATAAAAATAAAACGTTCAAAAACTAAAGTTTCAAATGTATCAAATTGCACTAAGATATCTACATCGACCCCAAAATCCACAAAACAAGACACAACAGTAGTGTTACAAAACTCTGTTGACATCAGCACTGACTTAGCTATTGAGGGAACTGAAACAACACTGGTACAACATATAAATAATATAAACAATACTTCACAGGAGTTGGGCGACAGTCCAACTCTAGGTAGAAAGTACAATAACGAACAACAATCCCTCAGAAGATGTTACTGACACTACAGAACTGGAGTTGAGTCAAAAATATTGGAACTATCTGAATCATGCAATCAATTGCAGTATGAAAAAGAAAAAACTGAAAGTTCTCTCCAGAATCTCGAAAAAGAGGCTGCAAATACAATCTCTCAAGCTCAAGCAGAAATTGATAAACTGAAATTGGAAAACACGATGTTAAAGGAACAAATACAAAATACCCCCGTCGCAGCAGACCTGCGTACTCAGCGAATTTCCAATGGAATTTCGGATTATTTACTTTCCCCATAAAAACACCTTAGGATCGAATATGTAGGTTTGCTGCCATGGGGTGTTGTTAGAAAATCTAAGTTAATCAATAATTGGTGAATGTAAACACAAAAGTGTATCAAGCTCTGGCAATTTTGTGTTTTCCCCATAAACCCCATGGGGGTGAGTATGTAGGTTTGCCGCCATATGGGTTTTGTAAGCAATCATAAGTAAAGCCCTATCTAGATAATTTACATACCAAATTTGATTAAGTTATGTCGATAAATAAGCAAGATATAGGGTTTTCTTGATTTCCCATAAGAATAACATGGAAAACACATTTTTGGATTTTCCCCGTAACCAGTTATGCTATGATAAAAATTCAAAATACCAAATTGTTTGTTTTTTTAAGCTCTTTTAAATGGTTTCAGTTAAAATTGATGAATTTTGAAAATTGAGGTCAAAAAATGCCAAAAACCCATTTTTGACCCCTTTGAAACCCCATAAAACCCCGTTCCCATAACCCGACAATGCTGGTTTGCGAACTCATGAAAATAGACCTGGTCTTACACCTTCATACCAAATTTCATCAAAATCGGAGGTTCCCTTCAAAAGTTATCGGTACCACGGACACATATATATATATATAGATATATATATATATATATATATATATATACATATATATGAAAATGAACGAATGGTGTTTTTGGCTTCTGGGGACCTCAAAATGAAAAAGTAAAGTGGTCCCGGGCTTAGGTCTTACCATGGCTACTACCGTAATAGCGTATTCCCTATAGGGAAATTCGCTAAAAAAGACGAGGATATTAGAAAGATAAAATCCCATAAACATGTTGACAACGTTGTAATCAAGGAAAATGTAAGCTTTACCCCAAAGGTCTGTGTTGACTGCAAGAACTACCACGATCGCATCAAAAGCTTGAAATCCGAGATCCTACAGCTCAAAAAAGATAATTTAAAGTTGATGGAAACGATTCTGCCGTATCCAGTTCCTGATGAAAACCTAAAAAAGGAAATAGAAACTTTGAGGGAAAATCTCTCAATTACCGAAGAAAAGCTAATAGAAATTTCCAACAGTTCCAATGAAATCATAAATATATTAAATTCTGATTTAGAAAATTTCGCTGTTGAAAATGAGAGGCTAAGAAGAGAAAATGTTTGCCTTAAAAAGGAAAGTGAAGAGATGTTTAGGGAACCAAAACCTACAAAACATAACAACAAACCCTTGCTGAAACAACCTTCATCAACACAAATAACATTAAGTAACCAATTCAGCTGTCTGTACCCTCACCAAGAAGAAAACAAATCTCCAATTCAAACAGGAAGTGAACAAGGAATAATAAATCTATCAAGTATCGAACAAGAAATTAAAGTGGCAACAAGAAAACAGAACAAAACTGTAATCCCATTAGCTGATGTTTCAATAGAAGACCATCCAACAACACCACACAAGGACAACAATAAATTGCTTATTCTTGCAGATAGTCATGGAAGGAACCTTGCAAACAACCTGTTGGGTATTTGGCCCATTGAGATCCAAACAAGTATAAGCTGTATTTTTAAACCTAATGCTTGTCTTGCAGAGGTGACAAAGGATGTTCAAACCTTGACTCGTTCATTCTCTAAGGGGGATTGTCTTCTGGTCATGTGTGGATCAAATGATAGCATGGATCATGATGGGAGTAAGAACATAGTTATAGGTTTGAATAAACTGCTAGACTTAACATCCCACACAAATGTCATTGTAGCAGGCCTTCCATACAAACACCATATACCAGAATTAAATAACGAGATTAGTCTCTTAAACATAGACATTCAAAACTTAACAAAAGCAAAAAATCATGCCAGCTTCCTTCCAATAAATGAGCTTCCACGTAAATTTTTCACACATCACGGACTTCACTACAATAAACGAGGAAAGAAAAAAATTGCCTACATGATCAGAGATGTGGTTCTCCCTGCACCTGAAAAAAAACCTGGTCTTCGTTTACCATCAGAAGTCCCCGAAAACTGCATCAAAGTTGTTGAAGCAGATATGATGGAAACCATACTGAATTGCAGAGACAACCCGGAGGTCGCATTTGCGCACACAATATCAAACGACCTAGACCACCATAGAAACATGAGTGCGGGGGTTGCAGTGGTCTTCAGGAAAATGTTTGGTAGGCCCACCCACTCAGACTTTGTTGAAAGCAGATTGACTCAACAAACACATCAAAGCGGTGCATCAGTCTTCAGCTTAGTCACCAAGGAAAGATACTTTGAAAAACCAAATCAAAATGACTACAATCTTGCCTTTGAGCAGCTGACCCAACATCTTAAAGCAAAAAAACTGAAGACATTGATCTGCTCGCCAATGGGCTGTGTCCGTGATCGGATCAAACCTGACGACTTTGCGAGCAATATTGTTAAACTGCAACGCTGTACTGGAGTAAATATCTTCATTGTATCATATGACCAGCGATCAGCACGGGTTCTCCGCAATGGACTAACACATCCAGATTTCTTAAATAAATTGCAAGAAAATATTTTGAAGGAAACAAAAATTGAGAACAAAGAAGATACTCAAGTTAATTGCCAACCAAACTGTGAATCAACCACTGAAATTGTACCAAACTCATGCTCTCAGTTACCACCTAGTTCCCATGCTCACCCTACTCACAACTCTTCAGATCTAAACAGCACGTTCAGTAATTTTTTGTCAAATCTAAATCACTTTCCACCATTGACATGAAGATCAATGCATTTACTAATCTAATGAATAGCAAATATGAAACCCCATTGCTCAGTACAGTTACAACAAGTAATAGTAAAACAAATTGTATAATTTTTCATCAAAACATTCAAGATTTAAGGACTAGAATAGACTCTTTAATTATTACTTTAGAAGAATTAAGACCAGATTTTGTAATTTTAACAGAACATAAATTATTTAGTTATGAATTAGAAAAAATTAACATTAAAGGATATAGAGTAGTAAGTCATTATTGTAGAGAGGGTCGATACAGGGGTGGTGGAGTTTTGATTTTGGCAGCAGATAATATAAGTAATGTTAAAAATGTTAATTTGGAAAAATGTTTAAATGAAGAAAAGATTTTTGAATCATGTGTAATAGAAGTTAAATTTGATCGTACAAAACTTTTTTTAGCTGGAGTATACAGAACACCATCATTTAATGCAAACACCTTCATTAATAAACTATCAGCACTTAATGAGCAGTTGGTAAAATTGGGTAAAGACATTGTGATTGGCGGAGATATTAATATTAACGTCTTGGACAAAGGGGGGAAAAATGAACAGGAACTTAAAAACATGTTAAATATGTTTGGGATGCATTACACTATTGAGATACCGACTAGGGTCACAGCACAGTCAGAATCTGGAATTGACAACTTCCTAACAAATGTAGACAGAACTCTTTACAAGGCATCATGCCTTGTTACTGCTCTTTCTGACCATGATGGACAATTATTTGAAATAAAGTGCAAAGGTAAACAAACTAAAATAGGTCAATTAAATAAATTTGGTCGTAAATTTAATAAAAATAATATAAACTGTTTTATAAAGGACTTGAAAAATGAAAATTGGGAAAATATGTACTATGCTCAATCAGAAAATAAATTTAATGAATTTTACAATACATTAATATATTATTTTGATAAAAATTTTCCTAAAGTGCGTTCTAGGGTAAGAATTGGAAAAACAAAGTGGGTGGATGACGAAATAAAATCTGAAAGAGAAAACTTAATATACTTAGTAAAAAACCTAAGGAAAAGCGAGTCAGGGAAAGAAGCAATAAATAAACACAAGAAACAATATAAAAAATTGATTTTTGATAAAAAAAAGAATTACTTTGATAGTAAAATAAAAAAATCTGAGAATGTGGTCAAGACAGTTTGGGAAATTGTCAATTCCGAATCAAAAACAAATCCGAAAAATAATCAAATTAATTTAGTCAAGGATAAATTAGTTTACTCTGATCAAAATAATGTTAGCAACATATTCAATACATATTTTTCAGAGGTGGTTGAGAAAACTGTTATACCAAATATTGTAAAGGGTAGTCATGTATCAGCCTCAAAACCTTTCTCTAATCCTTCAACTTATTTCCGTATTAATCAAGTCACAGAGTTAGAGGTACTAAAACTAATATCATCTTGTAAATCAAAATTATCATCTGGTTTTGATGAGATACCAATTAAAGTAATAAAAGATGCTAGATATGAACTTTTAAAACCACTAACACACGTCATAAATGCTTCTTTTATTACTGGGATATACCCTGAGCAGTTAAAAATATCAAAAATTGTCCCAATCCATAAAAAAGGAAGTCGTGAGGAAGTATCAAACTACAGGCCAGTTGCAGTTCAACCAGCCATTTCCAAAATATTTGAAAAATGTTTTCTCCATCAATTGATACAATTCTTTGAAAAAAATCAACTTTTTAGTAATCACCAACATGGATTCAGATCAGGTAGATCCACCTTAACAGCATGCATTAACTTTGTAGAATCTGTTATTGAGGCTCTAGATAGGGGAGAGACAGCTGTTGGTGCCTTTTTGGACTTGAGTAAAGCTTTTGACAGCGTTTGTCATAAGACTCTCATTAAAACCTTAACAAATTATGGTATTAAAGGTGCAGCACTGGACTGGCTGAGCTCGTATCTAGAGGGGCGCCGGCAGTATGTCTCTCTAACTTACACAAATGAAAAAACTAATTTTATAGAAACTACCAGATCTTCTTTAAGAACTCTAAAATATTCAGTTCCTCAAGGTTCAGTATTGGGCCCTATTCTTTTCATCTGCTATCTTGAAGGAATACCTGAACCTCAAAATTCAACTCTTACTAAATCAAACTTTTGCATGTATGCAGATGATATTAGTTTTACAGTTACCAGTAAAGATCTCCATTCAATAGAACAATCAACAGATTTAAGGGTGACTAATATAAACAACTTTTTGGCAGAAAAGAATCTTTTGTTAAATAGTGCTAAAACAGTTGTCATGGAGTTCTTTTCCGCACAGAATCACCCTAAATTATACAATTTAAACATTATGGATCAAAATTTTGAAATTTCCAATGAAACTAAATTTTTGGGGCTATATCTTGATAAGCATTTGAACTGGAACTTGCATATTGAACAAACTTGTAACAAAATCTCTGCTGGGATTTTTTTGTTGAGGAAAATGCAAAATCTTGCAACTGTAGAGACGCTTAAAATGATCTATTATGCCAATAATCATTCTCATTTGGCTTACGGTATAGCTATTTATGGCTCAACTTCTAAAAACAATTTAGATAAATTATTAAGATTACAGAAATCTGCCATTCGTATCATTCTAAATTTAACTCCTGAAACATCTTGTAGGGAACACTTTGGAAAACTTGGAATCATTACAGTTTACGGCCTATATGTTCTTGAAACAATTTCCTATGTAAAGAAAAATTTGGAGCATTTTTTAAGACACAGCCATATTCATACCTACAATACTCGGAATAAAGAAAATTTGTCAATAAAGCCACATAGAACCGAACTTTTTACTAGAACACCAACATACAATGGGATAAATTTTTTAATGCTTTGCCCTCAAATATTAAAAATATTAACAAATTTGAAACATTTCGCAAAAGGGTGAAAGAATTAGTGACTGCTAAAGTTTTGTACTCCTTTGAAGAACTAACTTGGATTTAAGAAATAAATTGTTTTGAGGCTGAGGGATGTGCGTAATGTGTTAGAGCAAGTGTGTACGGTATGTTAATTTGTAAGGCTTGGCTTTGTTAAATGTATAGGAGCTTTATTTTTATTTTTACGATCTTTTTTATTTTTGACACCATTCTCTGTACAAAACTGTACTTTGTGAATAAAGAGTTTATTGATTGATTGATTGATTGATTGAACCTTTCTTATTCTGTTCAGAAGCTCGTCAAAGGTGGGAGCCATGACCAAGATGTCATCCAAATAAAGCAGACAGGAACCCCATTTTAGTCCGGCTAATACTTTGTCCATGCAATTTTGAAAAGCTGCTGGGCTAGTTTTGAGTCCAAAAGGCGTAACTTCATATTCCCATAGCCCATCTGGGGTTACAAATGCCGTGATGTGCTTGTCTTCTTCCCTTATGGGTAGTTGCCAGAACCCTGAGGTTAGATCCATCGTAGCGAACCATTGGCATCCGTTCAAGTATGTAAGGATGTCATCGATCAATGGCATTGGGTGCTGTATTGGCGTCAGTCGTTCATTAAGGCGCCTATAGTCCACACAAAACCTATAGTCTCCGTTTTTCTTCTTGACGATCACTACTGGCGAAGCGTAAGCGCTGTAACTCGGACGGATCACGTTTTTCTTAAGCATGTCTTCAACCTGTTGGCGAAGTATCTCCCTTTCTCCATGCGAGACACGGTAAGGTGGCTGATGGACTGGCGTGTTGTCGGTCAGCTCAATCCTAAGCTCACTTACGTTTGTTCGCCCAATGGCTGACGGGTCCCAGGAAAACCGGTCGGTGTATTCCTTCAGTAGTTGTGTCATCCTGCTGCGCTGCTCAGGAGTCATCTGTGGGTCGATCTGCAGTCTCTTGTCATCGAACGTCCTTTGGGGCTGTGACTCGTCGCACCTTTTCAACGTGTTAACCCTGCTGTCTGGAACTAGTTCAGCTTCGTATACTTTGGCGAGGGTTTCTCCTCGATCAATCCTTTTTATCTGGTCTGAAGTGTTGGCAACTGCCACGGTATCTGGAGGGGGTTTTGACGTTAGACCTGGGGACACGACTAATGATTTTTCCTTGTACAGGTGGTACGCTGGTTCCATGATCCCTGTGTCTGGAAGGATGCCTTGGAACGTTATTTTCAGCAGCCTCTGAGCACCAGGTGGAATGTAAGCTGTATCTAAGCTCAACACTTGTGCGCATTCTCTTTCTGGGTCTTCTATTTCAATTTGATTCAGCCAAGTTCGGTTAGGCAGTGGTCGCCGGTACCTGGCATCTCGCTCAGAACATGAAAATGGAACACAAATAATCCGACCTCCCGGGTTGGCTAATTTTACAGTCCTCTTGGCAAAGTCAATCATAGTTCGGAATCTCAGATGGAAATCATTCCCAAGGATACAGCATCCTCCTAGCCCTCTCGCAACAAATACAGGGAACCTCCAGACGGAATTACCTAGTTGCAGCATTATTTCGGTCCTTCCTGTGATACTGACAGGCTCGTCTGTGGCCGTCTTCATGTTTACGCCTTCAACAGGATGAACGATTTTATGGTTCGCCACCAGCTCCTCATCCATGCAGCTCACGCACGCTCCCGTATCGATAATGATCGGCCTTTCTTGCTGATCGACCAGCGCTCTGATCTCCAGGACACCCAACGTTCGGATGGTGCTGCTGTTGGGGGGTGCACCTTCGCCTTCTACACGTTCACTTTGTCTGTTTCTGCTTTCGTGGGTCCCAGGCGATCCTCTGGGTGTTCTATTGTAATACCTCCTGGTCCCATGCCACTCCTCCTTTTCATGTCTTTCGCACAGCGTGGCGATTCTGCCGGATCCATCCGTAGTCCTCGGGGAGCTTGTTCTGAAAGGAGGGGCGCTAGCTCCCGAATTTAACGCCCCTCTTGCCCGTTTCCCGAATTCATACTCTCACCCGATCTACAGTTGATGGCAAAGTGGCCGGTACGATTGCATTTGTAACATATAATTCTTCCATCGGCGGTCCTTCCACGGTACACACCTCTTCCTCGCCGATCCTGCTCGCCATGTTGGCCGTATTGCTGTCGGTTTTGGTGTTCAAAGCGGCCTCTGCCGGTTACTCGTTGGCTAGTTTCGCCCTTGCTCCCTTGTCCCATCAGATGGACATTAAACTTCGCAAACTCAGACGTCAAATTCTCAATCTTACTCTCAAGGGAACTCGTGTTTACGGTTGGAGAGGTTGCTGCGGGGGTTGGATGCGTTAATCTGGCGTAGGGTTCCGCCATGAGTTGGTCCACTCTCTGCCCAGCCATATACCTAGCTGTCTGTATTTTCCTTATGTTAGCTAAGAGTTCTTCCAGGGTATCGTTGCTCATCACCATCACCTTCTCCAGGAGTGACGGTTTCAGTCCTCTGAGTACGTGTTTGATCTTACATCTCTCGGACATGGCAGGGTCAAGCTTCGTACATAGGTTAAGTACGTCCTGCAGATACGCCTCAACTGGCTCCTCTTCGGCTTGCATCCTCATCCTCAAGCGATACTCCAGCTGTTCTTCCCATGCGATCGTTTGGAAAGCCCCCTTCATCTTCTGCTTCACGAGTGCCCATGTCAGGTTTCCTCCCTCTGCCTGCTCCAAGTTCTCGTACCACTTGAGCGCAGCACCTTCTAGATAACACGGCATAACGACCAACTTTTTGTCATCGTTCCAGTTATTCGCCCTAGCTACCCTTTCGAAGGCCTGCAGATACTCTTCTGCATTCTCGTCAGCTCCACCTTTGAACTTCGTGGGCTGTATGTTGAGGCGAGCTTCCGCCATTTCTATGTCTTGGTTTTCTGGATCTTCTTGATTCAGTAAATCTTCTTCCACTCCGTCTTCCTCAATATTCGGCGTGGTCGAGGCGGAATTCGATTCCTCCGAAATATCAGACAAGTTGACTCGTTGTCCTAATTCTTCTGAAAAAGTTGACGTTGGCGGGTCGCCCTCAGTCACTGATCCTTGCCTACTCGATCTTCTTGTGAGCACTCTAACTCGAACAGGAGTATCACCCATAGAGCCACAACGCAATTAATCACGATAAACTTCGCCGAAACGCGATAAATACCATCTAACACTGAACCATATAAACACTTTTAACTAAATAAACACTTCTTATAAGTTCACTAAATAACACTCTTGATATAAATTCACAATACGAAAATCACACTATTCCACTTCTTGTTCACAAATAAACATCAATTACACAGTACAATTCACTTTAAAAAGAAAATAACAACAATAATACATGGAAATAACAATATCAAATGAATAAATCACTTCATCAATCAAAATATTTGTTCAAAATGCAAAAAATGACACTACTCACATAAACAATGATTCAAAATCTCCGCGTCACTATCAATCAACAGCGTAACTTCACTCAACTTCACAGATATCGCGGTTCGCGTAAATCAAAATAATTCAAAATAACCCTTTCAATAGATCAAAAATAAAATTCTCATACAATCCTAAAATGTACGTTTAAACACCTTCAATGAAAATCTTATATCTTATTCTAAGTTCTTATTCTAACATGCTAACAACAGTCTGCCATCCTTGCTCTACGAGATTGTCCTGAGTGAGCCCCCTCTTTAACTCTTTACTACAGCACAGAAACACAACAAATACAAATAAAATACTTTAAATCTAATTCAACTCATTGGTACACAAAACTTTACATCTTACTTTAATTTAAGTGAGGGGGTGACACCTGCCACTCGTATACCGGTACCAGAGCAAATCATGGCAGTCAGTTGAAATAAATAAGTTCCATACCTTACCAGATCTTTCACCCGTCTCAGGCCTACGCCTCAGGGTTACCCGGCGCCTCCACCAAAAACTTGTCACACCCTCCTCGTGACAGGGGATGTGGGGGGGTAGACTCAAATTAAAAATCAGATAATTTTACCTTATTTATTTCCCTTTTGTCCCTTGGTCACCATCCACCTCCTATGGCCCTGCATCACACCACAAAGACTCGAAGGCCTACGCGGACATCGCAAATCCTCCTCTGCCCGTCTCTCCCTCGCCGACCTCTGGTCACCCCGTCGTTGCTCCGTGGCCGTCGGTGTCGCCTCCCCGGCCGCTGCGCTGCACTCCAGCGTGGTAGCGTCTCGTCGCTCTTCTCGGTCTCCACACCCGACGCTCACTCCAGACTCCGACTCGGACTCCGACTCCGACTCGCACTGCCGCCGTGTCGCCGCAGGCTGTCCATCGTACCGCCCCACCACACCACATCAGTCTTGCCAACAGGCCAACGGGCCTAGTTAAACTCATTAAAATGTCCCACGAGGGGAAAACTGGGGCCCCCTCGTGACAATATCTGTTTACAGGAGAACCTCTACTAACCGTCTATCTCTAAATTGAAATTTTACTACTTTTAATGTGTTGTAAATTAAACCGTGCTAAAAGAGAATGAGCCATTTTTATTGAATGCAATTTCAATGATCATGAGTTCATATGATGATGTCCAATAGATTCCCGCTAATCCGAACTAATTGGGACTGGACTCGGTTCAGTTTTAAACTAATTTTTGGATTAAGCCGGCACTATGTATATTATAATTAAAAGATTATACAGGGTGTCCATGCAACAAGAATTGCGAGAATTATATGAGAATTTTTATCGGCGTAAAATAAATGGGAATTTCTAAGGAATTGCACCTGCCGAATGGAGTTTCCTGTATCCACCAAACAGAGTTCCGTGTTAGCTGATCGAAGATGCTCTCGTAGCAGACGAACAGAGACAACCATGACCGCCAAACGGAGACTCCCCAGTCCACCGAATGAAGACTCTTGTGCCCGCCAATCTAAGACGCTCGTTTCCTCCGAACGGAGAATGAAGGAATGAAATGCCAGAGCTAATGATGTTTTTACTGTAAGATGAGGTAAAATACTTAATATGTTAGAATATCAAGTCCGCAGTAAGTTAAGTCTCCTTAATTTATAAATTTTTAAAATAAAAAATTTTCCATTTTGCCAAACGTTTGGAGTCTAATATCTGTGGTGGGGCAATGTATAAAAATTCAATTTGTACACATTTTATGTAGGCCTACCAATATGATGGCAACTTACAGAAAAATTTTTAATGTTGGTAGGGCCTATTTGATGTTGGTATATGAGGTATTTTCTATGAATATGGTGATAAAAAGCGGCATGCATATATACAGTAAAATCTTACGGTAGCTTGATTCAGCATTAAAATATACATACATTGAAATTTTTGTTGCCTCCACACTGCCTCACATGTCTCTGTAATTGGTCATACCATCTCATTTTGGGTCTCCTCAGAGGCCGATTTCCAACTGGTACAGCAGTATACACTTCTTACAGTCTTGACCCTTCCTCCCTTCGCAGCTTATGTCCCAGCCAGCCCAATCTTTTAGCTTTTATCACAGCCACGACATCAGGGTCCTGATATAGGTCACGTAACCAGCGTTGCCAATCACTTTTCATCAAATTACCCTCGGTCCTTGCCAAAATTACCCTCAAATACCCTCAAAAGTGCCAAAATACCAGAAAATCACTAAATTTACCCACCATCTCAGTTGTTAGCACACAGGGGTGATTAATATAAGTGTATCAGCTGTTTAATTGGTATTAGCTTTCAAGTAATATTAATTACTCCTGTATTAAATCTACTTTGGATTTTAACCTATTCCCGAAAATTCACATATTTGAGTCAAACTTGACAATTTCAGTAAAATTATCCTTTTATTAGCAAAAAGGATTACCCTCGAAAATACCCTCAAAAAGGGTAATTACCCTCGAATTGGCAACGCTGCACGTAACTCTCGGTTTTTCCTAATACGCTATTCTCCCTCATCATTTATAGGGCCAAATATTTTGCGCAGCACTTTATTTTCAAAAACTGTTAAGCGCCCTTCATTTTTCTTGGATAGAACCCAGGTCTCACTTCCATATAATAGCACTGGCTGAATAATGGTCTTATATATTCTTATTTTTGTACTAATGTAGCTAGCTTACTTTGAATTTCAGTATCTTCCACATTTGAACTATTCACCGTTACTCCTAGGTATTTAAAGCTTTCCACACATTCCACTGAGTATTTGGCTATTTTGAATTTTGCACCTCTATTGTTTGGATTACGCCCAAATTTAATTATTTTAGTTTTTTTCTTCAATTAGCTTTAAACCTACTTTTTTGCATTCTTGAATTAACTCCTCAGTTAATGCACACAGATCTTCGGATTTTTCAGCCAATATCACTACATCATCCGCGAAGGCCATGGTGTTCAGGTCTACACCCAACTTTATACCTCTCTTTAAGTTCTTTACTTTTTGAAGAGCTTCTTCTATTGCTATATTAAAAAGAGTGTTATATTAACAAGATAAGCTAGTTATAAATAATTTACAAAAAATAGCAAAAAAAATTTTTAAAGGGTGCTATTTTACTTAACTATTACACATTCACCCTCTACTCAAGGGTAAGAGGTAAGAAGAGGTAAAATGCGGAAAAAAATGAAACCTGATTAAAATAATATGACATTTTACTCAACAAACTTAAACATTATAATTTTTCAAATTTGGCCGTGTCTTGGGTTTTATATTTCATAACAAATAGACAACAAAACTATAATTCAGAAAAACGGAAATAAATGTATTTCAGAGTGGCAAAACATTAACTGTGGGATGCCTCAAGGTTAAATCTTGGGCCCTCTATTATTTTTAATATTTATAAATGATATACCTTAAAATTTATCTTCCAATCTTATATTATATGCTGATAATACAACAGCAGTAGTTTAGGCAAACAATTTTGAAAATTTTAAAGTGGTGATCAGTCAGTCACTTGAAGAACTTTCAAATTGGTTTTCTGCAAATAGTTTAAAACTAAATAGCTCGAAGACAAAACTCACAAACACGTCAGAATAAGGAAAATATAAATTTTGAATTATTTCATGAGAACAATATGTCATCATTCGTTGAATATACCAAATTTCTAGGTTTAAAAATTGATAAAAATTTAACATTGAAACTTCATATTGACATGGTAATTAAAAAATTAAATACATGCTGTTTTCAAATGCTTGTTTTAAGAAATATAACTGACTCAAAAACTAAGCTTATGTTATATTATGCCATGTTTTATTCTATATTGCAATATGGCATCGAACTATGAGGGTCGAGTTCAGACGCATTATCAGTTTTCAAAATTAAAAAAATATATATCTGAGGATAATGGATTTTGCTCCTAAAAGGACATCATGTAAACCTCTTTTTGAAAAATATGAATTACTAACAATGCCTTGTGTTTATATTTAAAATTTTGATGTTTGTGAAAAATAATTATCAGTCCTTTAATGCAAACGAATTTATTCACAACTACCCCACCCGTTTTAAGAACAATTTTCAGTACCCAAGGCATCGTATTAGACTTTTTGAAAGATTCCCCTACTAAATGGGTTTAAGACTTTATAACAACCTGTATTGAAAGAAATAGATAATGTGTCAAAATTCAAGAACCAATTAAAATTGTACTTTCTGGAAAAAATATATTATTCCGTAAATGAATATTTAGACAAAAATGTTACTCGTCGAGCTTTGTTTGTATATATGTATACACATATTCGTTGTGTACCATGTATATATGTTTATATTTAGGCAATTATTTTATTTTATAATTTTTTTTTACAGTCACCTGTTTTACCAGCTGAGCTGGAAATTTTGTAATACCGTTTTGTGACAATAAAGGACATTTCATTTCAATAAGTGGTATATTTAATTTCAAAAAGTAACCAAAAAAATTTTTATTAACTATTTTAGTTAAATACTAGCTTACCTGGCATGCTTTGGAATGCCAACCTGAGGAATGTTTTGGCCTTCAGGTGAGCTTGTTCGCTAGTCTCACTCACCGCAAGTCTGTGATATACTCTACTTTTTTACTACCAATCTTCCCTGAATACTTTGAATGAGAACAGCTATTTATTGAATTAATATTCCTAAATGTAATCATACAGGGTGCGGCAAAAAAACCGACCTATTTTCTTTTATGCACCAATCAGCGACAGGACGTCTGAGGGTGGTGGGGGTGGGCTTATTTTAAAGCAAATTTTATGCCGTTTCAGTAGTCATTGAGTAGTGGTCGCCTAACCTACATTTTTACATTAAGCACGTCAAATAACACGCTTTTGTTATCGGGGCGTATTTTCTAATTCTCGTCAGTAAACATAAACATTTCATTATCAGCATTTAAATCAATCATTTGTTTGTCGAAAATTTTTAGCTTTATTGGTCAGTGGGCTTTAATTGCTGAATAATAGCCAATTAATTGGTATGGATGGGGATTAAGATCGAACCACAAAATTTGTCAAACCGAATGGTCAGCCATGTTCAAGGCATTTCGCTAGCCTACCGGTTGGCGTCTTGGACTCTGGTTCACATTGTGTCCACAACAATGTGAGGGGTTTGGAATACTATCCCTTAATAGCATTTAGTGTACATCGTTCAATTATCTTAACAAAATTCTTCTGGCGTAGACACGAGCAAATCACTAGCTTGTTTTCTAACGGGCCGACGAGGACTGTTTTCCACACAGCAGCAAGGACTCCATCCATGTTCTCTGGCGTCCGCGCTGACCTTGGACGGCCTGTTGGCTTAGTTTTCAACTCAAATAAATTGATCTTAAGTTAGTAACCCACTGCATAATTGTGCTAGGATTTGGAATTCTAAATGTTGACCTGATTGAAAGAATGCACGAAACTGCCGCTGAGTAGCAATGATTGAACCACCAATATTGAAATACGTCTTGATAAGGAATTAGCGTTGTTCAAGTGACCACTACTCCATAACTACTAAAATACCATAAAATTTGCGTTCCAACAAGCCTACCCCCAACTTTCTCAGATGTTCTGTCGCTGAGCGGTGCGCGAAAGAAAATAGGTCAGTTTTTTGCCGCACCCTGTATGTTCAAATACAAAAATGTTGCTTCCAGAATAACATGATAAATTTGAAGACGTGTGGGGCAGAGCCCTATGGAGGAATCTGGATTAAAAGTATCTTATATGTTCTTACTGGTTCTAAGCTACCGCCCACCAATTTTTAGCCAAATTGGTTCAGCAGTTCTCTTGTTATAGATAGTGTAACAAACAAGACTTGCTTTTATATATTAGTTTACCACAAATTCAACCCCTACATATACAAGCCGTATAGGAGGGTAAGGTTCAAAAAGGGGTAAAACGCAAAGAAATAAAACCTGTAAAAAAATGGTAGGTATATCGTTTTTTGCCCTATAGGCAAGGAAGGGGTTGGTAAGGGTTGAATACATAAGAAATTTTACATTTTACCCCCAATTCGCCCCTGTCGCGGGGTGAGTGGGGGTTGAATGCTTTGTGTTAATACAATGTATATATATCCTTAGAAATTTTTGGATATCTTGAAATTTTTTAATGCTCAATATAAAAATTTGGTATTTTTCTTTATTTTCCACCCTCTACTGCCCCCATAGGCAAGGAAGGGGTCGATAAGATTTGAATACATAAGAAATAATATTAAATACATACTTTTCGCACATTTCAGGCTGTATAGAATTTTCTTTAGACTTTAAAAAGAAAAAACCTTATTTTTCCTATAATTTGACACCCACCTTAAAAAATAAGGGGTGGCTAAGAGTGTGATACGCAGTTAAAATATTAAATAGTCATTCAAATTCATATTTGAGGCTAATTATGGTTTTTCCCTCCTCCATTATGCAGCTGTTTGCAAATTTTTTATTTTACCCCAACTTTGTCACCCTCCCACCCTTTTGGGGGGGGGGGAGTGAGTGGGGGTTGAATGCTTTATGTTAATGCAATCTGTATATTTTTAGAAATTTTTTGCTATCTTAGATTTTTTTTATCACTCAATATAAAAATTTGGGATTTTCCCTTTTTTAACCCTCTCCCACCCCCATAGGGAATTCAGCAGGGAAACGTTGGGAGGTAGTATTTGTTGATGAGGGTTAGTATTACCCGATTCAGGGAGAAAATCCCCAGAAATACCCAGGCCCCCTTAGTCAAGGGCCTATCAGTTCCGATGTCCGAAACATAATGGTTCAGTGTGGGCTTACCCCCTGATGTGCCAGTCTATGTGCTCACTTCGGCGTAGCTTGTTTCCTGCCTTTCAATCGCCTTTTATTGATACCAGTAGGTATCGATACTTTTCTTTCGATACCTGTAGTATTGTTCTTGGTATCTAATGAAGCAATACTTATCGGTCTCTGAAGAAAATATGCAGTATCATATTGAAATATAGTTCTAATTTATATTGTAGTTCCAGGTTAACCGAGCTTTGCTCGTTGGTTTGAATTCACTTTTGGTATAGTGTCATGGTAATAAAGCAATTGAATTTCCACCAAAAACCAACCAACTAAACCTCTTCACAGTTAACAGCTGTTTCAAAAAGACTGAGCTTAACATTAATGTTCCTTATTTTTGTATAGGCCTACCTTTCGTTGTTATTTCGTTACCAAAATAGCAACCCATAAGAGCAATGTTATAAATCAAGATTTTTAAACTTAATTTCAGACTTAATTAAATTTTTTTTGGGGGGTTGAGGCTGCTTTTAAACTTTTTTTTAGCCAAAACACTTAAATGCTAAGTTTAAGCAAAATTTACCCGCTAGATTTCAAGATTGTGGAGCACACATCCCTTCAGACATTGCTCGTATTATAGTATTGGATAAATATATATGTTTTCACCAATCTAAAGGTTGATTTCTTTCTAAGACTCATGTAGATTTGCGTCAAATAAGGCTGTCGAGTTTAAACATATTTCACTTTACCATTTAAAGTGGAGTTTACGTATGAAGCAGTTACCATTGTCTGCAGTATATCACTCCACCTTCGCTTTGTCGATTTCTCACTTTACCATTTACCACATGTATTTATTTTCTATACAAGATTGTGAACACTCTAGAAAATCTTATAATGACCAATTAGCTGAACTACGCTATGGGGATGATTCCGGTGTTTAGTTTAGTTAATTAAAACCTGAATTATAATACACTTATACAGTACTTATCAATCATGAAGTAAACATTAATTGTTTTTATAACATTTGATTTACTGTTATGCTGTTTAAAATAAAGTGACAGCTGCAAATTATTCTCTATATTAATCTAAAATTGAACTTTGAAAAGGAATGAGCTGTATACAAAAATTCCAAAGTTCTTTTATTAATTCGCCAGGCTTTTGTGGCCAATTGGCTTACAACTTACGAAAATAATTCATTCGATATGTACTTTATCGATACTTTTGATGCGATACTATAGTTGTAACGATACCAAGTATAGGATGATTGGCGGTATCGCAACGTCCCTAGTGCTCAGTTCGTGGATGATCATTTGCCGGTCCCACGGGGTGCGGTGTGAACGAAGTGTTAGTGTTTCACTGTGATTTCTATTGTTATTTATGGTGTTATTTGTGCAATGGAGCTGGGTAATGAAGACTAATTGTTGAAGAACGTGTATTCTGGTGATGAAAATGGCTCTGAGGAGAGTTCTTAAAGTTATAAATGACAATCACCAGCACCATATAGGAGCCAAAAAACACCATACGTTCATTTCCATTTGATATTTATATCATGTGTATGTACACACACACACCTATGGTGTTTTTAGGAATGGCGTTTTTTTTTTTTTTTTTTTTCCTGGGAACCTCAAAATGGAAAAGTAACATGGTATCGGTCCTGGGTCTTACCGTTTCTACTACCGTAATAGCGTATTCCCTATAGGGAAATTCGCTAGAAGCACAAGTCTGAAAAGTACCCAATGATAAGACTCTGTGTATTCATTGGTGGGAGTAGCCAGCCGTAGCCTCAGCTGTTCTGTTTGTAGCAGCCGTATAGTTGGAGTTGCGTGCAGTTGAGTTAAGATCATGACGTTATAGATGGAGATTAACTTACTGAAGCAGTAATTTACTTTGATGGAAATAACACGTTTGGACATCATTTTATGACAGAAAACTTAAAATTTTGAAAACCTCATACCGGTACTGATAACTTTTGAAGGGGACCTCCGATTTTGATTAAATTTGGTATGGAGGTGTAAGACCAGGTCTATTTCATGAGTTCGCAAACCAACTGGATCGGGTACAACACTGTAAATGCAACAATGGACTTAAATAGTTATTATGGGCTTTTCATAGTGAAATATGGCCAGAAACTTTTGTTGCAAAAACGCTACGTTGGGCGCTAAAGGGTTCAAAAGTAAACAGATTAAAAGCAACTGTTAGGCCTACCAATAATATTGTAAAACTGGTACACATCATGTGACATCTCCAACTCCTATACAACAGTGAAATAATAAAAAATACCCCCCGTCGCAGCAGACCTGCGTACTCAGCGAATTTCCAAAGGATCTTAAGATTTTGTTTTTTCCCCATACACACCATGGGAATGAGTATGTAGGTTTGCTGCCATTGGATGTTGTTAGAAAATGTTAGTTTCGTTAGAAAATGTAGTAGTTAGAAAATGTAGTAGTTAGGTAAGATAAATATCAAATTGTATCAATATTAACACTTTTAAATTTTCCCCATAAACCCCATGGGGGTGAGATGTAGGTTTGCCGCCATATGGGTGTTGTAAGCAAATATCAGTTAAACCCTACCTAGTGAATGTGCATCCAAAATTTTATCAAGGTATTCCTATAAATAAGCGAGATACAGTGTTTTGTTGATTTCCCATAAGATTAACATTGGAAACCTATTTTTAGCTTTTCTCCGTAACCTGTTACTCCAAGTTCAAAATTGAAAATGCATATTGTTTGTTTTTTAAGCTCTTTTAAATGGGTTTGGCTAAAATTGTTGAATTTAAAAAATTAAGGATGAAAAATGCCAAAAACCCATTTTTGACCCCTTTGAAACCCCATAAAACCCCGTTCCCATAACCCGATCATGCTGTTTCGGGAACTCATGAAAATAGATCTGGTCTTACACCTTCATACCAAATTTCATCGAAATCGGAGGTCCCCTTCAAAAGTTATCAGTACCACGGACACATAGATATATATTTATATATATATATATATATATATATATATATATATATATATATATATATACATATAAATGAAAATGAACGGATGGTGTTTTTGGCTTCTGGGGACCTCATAATGAAAAAGTAAAGTGGTCCCGGGCTTAGGTCTTACCATGGCTACTACCGTAATAGCGTATTCCCTATAGGGAAATTCGCTAAAAAGGCTTCAAGCAATTGAATGTTAGCAAGGGTAAACAAACACTTCCTACCACTATTTGGCCCCCTCCCATGAAGGATCAAGTTTAAAAAACGGGCTATAGGCCCTAAATTTTCTCAGGATCGAACTGGCAACCTTTGATTTTAAAGGCGAGTACTATAACTACTCAGCTACTCATTGCCACCCTACAAGTAATGAAATCACGCCATTATATTCAATTATGTAAGTAAGTCAACGGATAATAATTTACATAACGTAGGCCTAACTTACTTAATTTATTAAAAGAAGTAAGGCACCAGTATTCATTTCTCAATGAAACAGTAAAATACTAGGTATACAATGCAGTTGTCTGCTTGCAATATTGAGCGGAGCGACTATTTTTTAAATCAATAATAGCAAATGTTTTATAGGTAATTCAAGTGAGCTCGTTTGCTACGCTCACTCGCCGTCAGGGTTTAGCTCGTTCGCTGCACTCACTCGCCGTCAATTTAGTTCGTTCGCTGCGCTCACTCACCTTTTGGATCGGCTCATTCGCTGCACACACTCGTCGCCAGATTTAGGTTGTTCGCTGCGCTTACTCGCCACAAGTCTGCAATACTCTAATACTTTTGATTACGTGGGTTTGCTGCGACTGGCTATTATATGTTTACAAGATATTAAATGGTGCGTCGTCCAAGATTTGCACCTCCTCTCCGTAAACGTGCCATTTCATTCACGTAAACAAACCACTAAATAAACAAAACAATAATTTCACATAAAAATACTGTATTCACAAACAGCTGATAGTAACAGTCTGCAGTTAAATTTGATCCTTATAACAGCTGCATAATCAACACACAGTAAACAAACCAAATAAAATATTTCTCCTATTAAAATAACATGGTAACTTTAAAGGGCCGTAGGGCAGAACCTTTATGTCCGATTTGGACCATTTCAGATTTATACCTTCCCGTAGATGGTTACTATGACCGAGCAAAATTTCGTGAGGATCACTCCAGCCGTTCAGGATGAGTACTTGTAAATGAAAAGCCAGAGTGTAGTATAGGAGCTTCGCTCGCTTCGCTTGCTCCGCTCAATTAAACAGTTGAAAAAACTATTACAGTGTGTCTGCTAATTTTCCAAAATGAAATTCAAGGTTTTTTCAAGGTTATCACAATAATTACAGTTACCCTACTCGTTTAGCAACAGGTTGTTCTGGGTACACCAACTATTGCCATAAATTTTTAATCATATATCTAAAGAACCGAAAAAATATTTTCAGTTTACTAATATTTTGTTTTTGTAAAAAAAAAAAAAAAAAAAATTATGAATGGATTTATATAATGGAAACTTCTATTGCAAGAATGTCATAATTTAATATAAAAATTACTTTAAGTTATTTTGGTAAAGTTTTACAAAGCAATATTAATTGGTCTCTGGTCTACTGTCCATTTTGTATGATTTTTTATTTTTATATGTGAATCGAAATGTTTATTATTTCAGTTACATTGGAACACATCTCTAAACCCATAAATTTCATCAAATTTTACAAGACACAAACAGTTAAGAAATTAAATTATCCATCTAAGTTTGTTAGGATTTGAAAACATAACGTAGTTATTGCCATTTTACTGCAGAAAACATTGATTTCGAATTACTTACTGAAAATTAAGGTGATTTTATGAGAAAAAATCGCAATAACTACGTAATTTGTTGTCAGATTCTTAAAAATTGTCTATCTATATAGTATAAGTTCACATGAACTTTTTAGTTTATTTATTTAGATCCAAAGAATCTTGTTGCTTGCCCCAGGACATTCTTAAACACCTTATAGACAAGGAAAGTAGAGAAGTATTCTGTCCGTTGTGTCACTTGCCGTCTATTTTCCTAAATTAATGAGGAAAGTACTTATATAGACAAGGTAAGTTTGCAATAAGTGCAACAGGCAAGTACGTGCAGCCAGCAACTTGCCTTCTCTACTTTCCCCGTCTATAAAGGCCGTTTCACACCGCTTTAGCGACGTCTTCGGGCGATGTAGCACGTATCCCGAGTTTAATACGCAAGCTACAGGCAGTTCACACCGAAAGCTACGTCTTATAAGATATGTTTTTATTCGCTTTAATTTGCTCACTTGAGGTGTGGTTGAGTGCGTACCTGGTGTTTCGTTTCAAGTTTATTGTTGAATAAATTTACAAGTTCTAGGCCTAGGCTAGACATGGCGTTTAGTGTTCCATGGTGTGAGCCAGGTTTCAGCTCCAGTGTGCCTTGGGTGGACTGCAGTGAAAGCAGTGACAGTAATGATGAACTTTTGTCGCTTTTGTAAAGCGAACAAAGTGCGTTCATCCAATTAATGAAAGGAGATCAGTCTATGGAGAGTACCACCATTTAATGTAAGACTTGAATATACGGACGATGAAAAGTTCAAAACATACTTCAGGCTTAATCGAGAACAGTTCAATGAGGTTTTGGGGTTGATTTCCAATGACATTAAAAAAGAAGACACTCAATATAGAAAAAGTATAACCCCGGAGGAACGCATGGCTATCTGCTTAAGGTAAGAATATCGGACTTAGTAAAGGCTTAACAATAAACTTAGTTTGTTTCTTTACCCAAATTTACTTTAAAATGCTTAGTTTTATAAAAGGTAAATGATAGGCCCATATCTAACTTCTTCCCAGATCTGGAATGAACCCAGATCTGGCCATATCTGGCACCCAGATCTGGCCAGATTAACCCAGATCTGGCCAGATCTAAAATCCAGATTTGGCCAGATCTGGAATCTGTCGACTTTTTCATAAGGTTTATCTTATGGAGATTTGGGATGTGTTAGGTAATATTTCACTTATCAACCAATATTTTTCGATGGAATTGAGCTTCATTTGGTTGAGATTCATCCATATAGGCCTATGGTAAAAAATCTTGGTTTTTGTGCTTATCATGGCAGCAAACCTGCATACTCTTTTCCCATGTTAATCATATGGAGAATAGGCAAACTTCTTTAGCAATGGACAGATATTGATGAAACTTAGTAAATGGCTTCATATGGTCGAAATAATTTTTTTTATGATAAAAACCTACTTTTAGTGTTCCCCATGGCAGCATACCTGCATACTCTCCCTACATTTAACATAAGGAGAATAGACATTTATTTCCCTATTTATGAGCATGTGATTTTATTTGGTTTACAGGTTTATGTGGTCAAAATTAATATTACTAATTTGGAAATTCGCTGAGTACGCAGGTCTGCTGCGACGGGGGTATTTTCTTGTCACGATGCAAGGAACAAATATACAAAAAGGGTTCCAGAGATCCGGGACACCCTGTATATTTTTTATTTTTGTGGGGATCTTTATTATCAATTTTTTACTA
>JAQYXR010001736.1:0-26396 GCA_030545055.2 Neoaliturus tenellus | reverse complement strand
ATCCCTTGTTATGTTTTAACTCAACATGTAATTTGGAGCAAATTCAACACTTTCTTTTAAAATTACAGAATTTCATTAAATTGGATATATTGAGTAAAAGTAGTAAAAAGTTTTATAACAGAGTTGATTAAGTGAATAACTCACGAGAAGACATGTGAAATTTGAACAAAACTTTATTTTCATGTTCGGTTTTTAAATTTCTTTATTAAGCGTTGTGTCGTGTACCTTAACAGCTCTTACAAATAACGGAGTGAGGGACAGTTATGAATTGGATCACACAAGTCCCCAGCCACCTTGTGTATCGGCAGCTGTCCGGAGAGATGCCACTATATGTCGGTCCGTGTTACTCTTGATATAAACGACACCTTGCAAGTTGCGACAATTTTGTTTGAGTTGGGACAGCTTGTGTCACTAGCCACCTCAATAAACTATCGTAGCTGCTAGAGACTAACCAAGTAACTATGTTTGTACTGCAGTCAAGAAGTAAAAGGAAATTACTTTTCCTCCAGCCCCTAGTCGTTGTTGAAGAATACCGGAAATTGCTACGTCCCAAAAATGAATTTGACCTCCTTATTTAAATATTGAAAACTATTTCTTTTAAACAACTTTATCTATATTGTATTTTATTCACAGTAGTTTAAAATATGAAGTACATATATTTATGTTCTACATCACATTGAATTAATGTGAAATTATTTTATTCAATATAGATATTTTCTTTACGTATTTATTGTAAATGATTAACATATTTGTTAAAATTAAATTTGTACTTTTAATCCCTACATGAAAATGGGTTTATAGGGAAAACTACATAGTTTGGTGTTAAGAAATTTGTATTTTATAGTTATACAAATTTTCTGTCTTAAAAATGATAAGTTTATTTTTACTTAAAATGGTGTATAAATTGAAACTTTATGAATCTATTCTCATATTAGTTAATTAATATTTTATCACGAGTAATCCACATTTGTTTAGTATTGTTCAAACTATCAATAAAAGTACTGAATTACAAATGTATATTCCTCATAGTCCAGTAACCTAATTTACT
Source organism: Neoaliturus tenellus (assembly GCA_030545055.2). Taxonomy (NCBI): domain Eukaryota; kingdom Metazoa; phylum Arthropoda; class Insecta; order Hemiptera; family Cicadellidae; genus Neoaliturus; species Neoaliturus tenellus. The sequence goes on along the minus strand of JAQYXR010001736.1, from coordinate 25,348 downwards.
TTACCTAGCTAAAATAGGGCAATAAAATAGGGTAGTTTTTTGCGTAGTTTGGGATAGTATCGAGATGCTAAGTAATATTTTTCAACCTCTCAGGGTCTATGTCAAAAAGGTTAAAAACCGGCGTAATTTTGCTTGTTTTTCATTTGGGTAATTTTGACTCTGAAGGAACAATCTTAATGAAAATCACCAGTGTTCATTAAAAGGGCCTATAAAATGTCCTACTAAGAAAAAAAGTGTTGTCATAGGGTTCATATTCTCTGCAATAGGGCTCATCAAAATAACTCAAGTTGTCCATTGACCCTAATTTTCATGTCTTAAGCTGTACATAATATCGCAAAACTCTCCAATAAAACTTCATCATTTTATTCCTTAGATCAAAACAAACATATTTATCATTTAATTTATAGTCCTACCTCGCTTAGTTATCCGTCTGCCTGTTTTGTGTGATTTCTTAATGCATTGTTCATCTCCGATGTGAATTAAGATGCCAAATTGAAATTTTGTATGGCAGTGAAATATTAGTGAGTTACTTTTTTATATAGTTCTTCCTGTTCTTAAATAGCGGTCATTAAAAATATTAAAATTACGTCAATTTTCATTAATACTTCAAATTAATAAAATAGCTGCTATTTTAGAACCTGCCATCCAAAATACCAACTTGATCTTCTTATCCAAATCAGATATGAATATTTTTTAAATGACATAAAGACAGGCAAATGGAAAACCAAGCAATCACGAACAATTAAAATAAAGATGCCCACGCGCAATTCCATGCAGGTTGAGACCACTTTGAATGACAAAGTTACTGTACTAAGGACGAGTTAAAAGGTGCTTTGTTTATATGAACCTACTGTCAGACGGTGCAATTTGAGTAAAATGTTATCAATCCGAAAAATATAGCTCATGGAAAATCAAAATTCTTAACTCTTATTACAGAACGATTCTTAAAACTGTGTAGTGAATAACAATAATAAAACAGAGAATGCAATACCTTACAGAATAATCACGTACGCTACACAGTACTACAACCTGACACAACGATCACTACTGTAAGTTATCTCAGAGAATTCATACATATAAGTGAAGACTAATAAATAAGTACAGTTCTTAGCAAATTTAACACATAATTTATGTTGACAAGTATGAGAAGAAAACTAAATATTTTATGGTAGTGCATAATCCACATTCAGGAACACAAATGATTCCATGTCATTATTGAATTATAAGTAGGTGACATTATAAATGATCGTTTAAGATTTAAAATTAGGCTTTCATAAGGAAAGGATGTACACAATCTACAATACATTGAAATCTTTGATTAAATGAATGCTACACTGCAATTATCAATGTTTATTCATAAGAAGACGCTTTTAAGTAATTTGTGATAAAAATTATATCTTATAAATTGGTACATTAGGAAAAGTGTTAAAATTGTACCATGCCGACTTATCAGTAGTTAGGAAAACATAGACCGTCGAATTAATTAATAGTATATTTCACCACTAGTCCGGAAAGTGACCCATTTCTGGGCGAGATAGTGTTTTACGCGTGAGGCGAAGCCGAGCGTGGAAAACACTATCGAGCCTGGAAATGGGCTTTCCGGACGAGTTGTGAACTATACTTTTCATCACGACGCAATTATTAATAAATGTGGAAGTTTTAAAGGAGGATTATTTTTGTAAATTCTTCGCCATTGGACAAAGTAAACAAAGCTGGAATTCAAAATTTAATTTGTTTTAAACCCAGCTGATTGTTGCTGTACGGAAAAGTTTGTTTACCTTGGGCACTTGAAAAGAAAAAGTGTTCGACACTTTTTCTTTTAGTTTTTGTGTTTACCGACTTTAAGTTCATTCATTACTTGATTCAAAGCAATAATTTTATTATTTTAGTGTTTACAAACATTACATTCTGTACCGGTCAGTAAAATCAGCTGACGGTGACAGTTTGGGAAATGACTACCTTCCAAGGTCTCAGATGTACAACAAGTTGTCACTTTCGTATACGGAGTGATGAAAAGTTATTACTTACGTACCTGTATTCAAAATATTGTACCACAATAGCTCTTATCTCAGTATGTTTGTTACCGGACATTTTTTGATTTTTTCTCAGTGGCGGCATATTATTCACAAAAAGTTCACATTCTAGTGGTTGTTGAACACTTCATCTTTACCTTTGGGCTAGTAGCGTAGTCGGCTATGTTAACCATAGGGATTTCGGGCAAAAAAGGCGGTTTATTCCCCTGTTTAGGACACCGTTTTTCTACCACTTTTTCTTAAACTTGGTAATACTTTAGTTCAATAGTAATATTAGATCCCTCATACCTTGAAATTTTTAAAATGATGAAAATATTACTCTTAGTGACGTCCCAAAGTAACTAAATATTCCTTTATATTTAAGATTTTTTCCTACTAATAACATTTTTAATGAAATATCAGGTATGAGGGAACGAGGACTAACTTTAATCTACGATAAAATATAGATATTTTACCAATAAATATTCAAAAACACCTTCTGAAACAGGGGAATGTGGAGGCATGTTTTCAGCTGTTTTACATGGGTGAAGATGAATCTTAACACGTGAAGACACATCAAACACGAACGAACAGAGTTCGATGTTAAAGCGCGTGTACCAACGTTGGTTAATTCGTATTATTGATTCTTGTAAAATATATTTGGTCTTGTTTGGCGTGTCTTCAGTTAAGTGTTCGACAACCACTGAATTTTGGGGTTATTTATGAATAATTTGCCGCTGATGATGAGGATAGTGCCCACGAAACAAGTGTACTAATTCAATGTAAATCAATACTGAAAATCAATGTACTGATTAATTAATTATCTACTATTAACTAATTGATACCTTAAGGCAATTACATAAGTAATAACTTTAATTAATTTTATAATAATGTTCAAGGCTGTTAAAATATTCATAGGACATCAATGTTAGACAGTAATATTTAAATTTATTTGAGTATTTGTGATAGTTAAATATTATTGGAGGCTATTAACTAACTGCTTAAAATACTTGTATTAAACTACAGATTAATCAGCTAAAATTCACAAAATTTTTTATTTAAAAGTGTTTATGGTTTTAGTTTCTGTGTTTACCGACTTTAAGTTCATTCATTACTTGATTCAAAGCAATAATTTTATTATTTTAGTGTTGTTTAATTTTATTATTAGTATAAGATTATTTATTATCAAAACAATACAAATTTATTTTGCAATAAGTAATAAGGAAACTGTTTTGAAAAACGTACCATTGACATTGTGTGCTACACGTTATGAAGTAGGATTATTTTTAACAACAAAGAGAGAACTGTATTGTGCTGTGAGACATGAGCTTGTATTATCTGCCGACACTCCGATTATTAAAACTTCTTCAAGACAAACCCTTTCTGAAGTTTTGTGAGAAAACATTAAACACTTTTTTTAACAAAATCACATCATGAAATTTAGTTGGTGTACATATTTCGGGTTTTAAAAATCAGTATTCAAAAATTTTCTCAACTAACTCTTATATTTCACAAACGTAATTTAATTTATGTCAAAAATTTATATTCTACATTTTTTACATAAAACTATGTTTTTCTTATGATGTAAGTTTCTGTAAGAAGAGGACTGTCTAAGGTCAGCGCGGACGCCAGAGAACATGGATAGAGTCCATGCTGGTGTGTGGGAAACCGTCCTCGTATACCCGCCCCCGCCAGAAAACAAGCTAGTGCTTTGCTTGAGTCAACGCTAGAGGCATTTTGTAAAAAAAGTACAATGCACACTGAATTCTTTTAAGGGAGAGTATTACAGACCCATCACATTTTTTGTGGACACCCCGGGAATCGAACCCGTGAAATCCTAAACCAGAGTCCAAGACACTAACCGGTAGGCTAGCGACATGCCTTGAATAAGGCTGACCCCTCGCTTTGATAAATTTTGTGGTTCGATCTTCATTTCCATCCATAACAATTAATTGGCTATTATTTAGTAATTAAAGACCACTGACCATGCAAAGTGAAAAATATTTGACAAAGAAATGATTGATTCAAATACTGATAAAGAAATTTTAATGTTTACTGACGAGGCGCATCACCAAATACGCCCTGATAACGAACGCGCGTTACCAAACCTGCCTAATGTAATGTAGGTTAGGCGACCACTACTCCATGACTACTGAAATGGCATAAAATTTATTTTCCAATAAGCCCACCCCCACCACCCTCAGACGTCCTGTTGATGAATGGTGGCCGAAAGAAAATAGATCGGTTTTTTGCCTCACCCTGTATAAACACATCAAGGCTATTTTTGTTTCAAGGCTATTTTTGAGTTTAATGTTATTATATATGTCCACATATAATCCCTAAATGCAGAGACTCACATGTTGGCAATGCTGTTATCAGTGGAGTGGCACAACTCCCAGGAGCGGTGGAGGGGAGTGTCGGTAACTAGCGACAGGAGCTGATGTACTCCCTCGAGACGGCCGATATGAAATGGATGTGATGCCCACAGGTGTGCTGCCTACATTTTTTCGATAAAAATTTTACTAAATATATTTAAAGTACTAAAATTCTACCTTCACAAATAGTATTCCTAATAAATACAGTTTTTTTTTTTCAAAAAGTTTTGCAAACTGTAAATGTTAACTTTAGCATCTAGGCCCCTCAATTATGCTCATAATATAAATGAATACACAGTTATTTTAAAGGTTTTTGAACACTTCAAACCCAAATTATATTGTTCAGTAAGAATTTTTATTTAACATAAAAATGTGACAAATATTCAAAAGAACCTGTTTTAGTGAGTTTCGCTCATACTCTAACAAAATTTATAAACGGGAGTACATTGTAACATATCCTAAAAATATTCAAAAAACCTTTTGTTGCAAAAATCTAAAACTGATCTCTTATAATCTATCTATTCTATATATATAATACGTGATGCCGTTTTTTTGTGAACACTACTCCTCCCTTATTAATGGACCAATTTTAACGTCCGAGGTGTCAAAAGAATGGTCTCAGTTCGTAGTTTTGCAATAAGGTTTTGGATTTTTTTTAATTTTCATTCTGAAGCCCTTGGGAAGCCCTTAAAGTTCGTTTTTCTTCCATAAGATTAACATGGGGAACAATTTTTATTCAATTGCAAAATAAAACAGCTGTTGCTGATATTAAAACAAACAAACACATGTTAAAAGCTAGCTGAATAGAAGCAGTTGAACTACTGGTACTGAAATATAAACACAATTCCATACTATAGTAAGATGTATAGTTTATTACATTCACAAAAATAGTCCGATGAGAGTCGATACATTGTTGCCAAATTTATTCTGAAACATATTTTATACTGGTATAACACATGATAAACATAATCAGAAATGACAACATTGCAGGGCGAGAGGGGGTGAGGGGGGACACAGCTGTTTAAATTTCCATCGGACTATTTTCGTGTGCCAACAAAAGTAAATAGAAATTAAAATTTTTTTCACGTTTTTGGACGTATTAAAGCACCTGTTAATGTTGAAAAAATCTGTACATTCTTTTTTATTGTCAGTATATATAATAAGCTTACAAAAATGTTTTTGTTAAGATTAATTTTAGAAAAAAACTATCTTCTTATTTCTATAAGGGTCTGTTACGTCCCTTTTTCTCTCGACCTACTGAACCGATTTTTAGGATTAAGGTGTCATTTTAAAGCTTAGGATATAGCGCGGTGACGAATCGCAATTAAAAAGTTTATATCGTTTCGGGCTTCGCCCCCCTCGCCTTTGATTTATTTCTAGAGGGCGCTTTAAAATGTTGACCAACTTTTATTGCAAGTTCTTTAATGTGAATTGTAAAAGCTGATTACCTTCAGATGAATTTTAAAAGCCAGATAGTAAACAAAAATAGATCTCTGTCACTTCATAATCAACATTCAGGTATTGTTGTGTTAGGTGAGTTTCACTCATAAAGAATCATAAAATGCGGAATTTGCGCACGGGTCACCTCTTATAAATTAAATTAACCACATCAACAAAGACATTGTTCATCTCTTCGGTTTTGTGATTATTTAAATTCTGTTTTGCCATGGAAAGTTAAGATTAAAAGGATTTAAATTCTTACAAATAGTGTAAGCTCATTCACTATGCCAAAGACTATCTTTTCATACACTACTACTAAAACAGCCACAACGAGTGATTCATAACGTTTCTCACAGGGCCGGGTATTTGTCTTATTTTTTTCGCTGCAGTCTTTTATGATTATAAACTATCTAGACCCATCATCTGTGTATCTATTCCAGTTATTATTTAAGTTTTTATGCAGATTCCCTAAGACAGATCAGCATAAAGATTATCACGTAATCCTAGCTAATTTGGACCATAAGGACAACAACAAAATTTCAACACTATATCATAGTAATAAGTTGGAAAATAAGTGATGAACATTGATTGATCAAACGCTGACAAGATGGAAATTAATTCACAATAAATTTAATTTAAATTTTATGCAAAAAAACTAAGTAAATTATACCATGGAACGAGGATTGATCACCACGCACTCTGAAGTATGCAGCGCATTGCGCTGCAAAGGTACCCCTAGTATTATTCTAATACGTAAATGTTCATGTCTTAATAAAAATATCTGTTAAATAATTTAACGATTTAAATGTTGAAGAAACCTTAAAATAAGATTACAGTTTTCTGGTGAACTGAGATATAAATGATAACTTAGCCTGAAAAAAGGCGTAATCTTACATCCGCTACTTCTGGCTGCAATATATTTGTGGCGATTTTTTTTTATCATCCCGCTCACTCTTCCCCTCCCCAAAAGGATTTTGACTTCTTGCATTAAAAAATCTAAATTTTCATTTTAACAGCGTATGCTAATTTTAATCAACTGAAGATATTTTTTCTATTAAAATTAAAACTTTTTGTGTGATAAAATTAGATATAAAATAGTTTGAGTTCTCTTATACCTTCCTTCTCTTAATAATTTCCACATCATGTGAAATTACACATCCTACTGTCACCTACAGTGACAGTAGACTTGATCATCATTTCATCAAGTCCTCTACAGTTACCAGGACATTAACCATCTACTTAACTTTAATCAGTGGATTATGTAAATAAGGAAACCTATGCAATTTGTACAACTGTCCATGGCCACAAAAAAGTATTTTAATTGTTTTTGCCCTAGTTAAAACATTTAATTTAATATATAATTTAATAATTTAATATATAAATTTATAGTTTCATAATATTTTCAATATATGACTTTTAAAAGTTATTTAACACAATTTTAAAAACCATAAAACGTGAATATTCCACATAATGTCTTAGAAGGAAGAGCGGGAGAAGATTAGATCTAAGTTGAACTTTCAACAGTCAGTTCTAACATTTCCAATTTCCTTCAAAGTTTGTCTGATCTCCCATCTGAAGCTCATATCTTGGCTGCTACCTGAACTCGAGAATATAAAGTGTGTCTGTAAATGATATCATACCAAATTTAAACTAATTCAAGTTACAATTAAAAACGGGGTTTAAGTTCCTAAAACAGTATAAGCTCAATTAATTAAAATGTATCTCTAGCATTCGTCAATATTCATCACACACCAGTTTTATTAAACCTTAAAATATTTTATATAATTCCTAGATAAAAATGTGTAGTATATTTAAATTTCCATGATGTAATTAAAAAAAAGAAAACCATATTTTGTCTTCAGCATTTACATGTTTTATTTAATAGAGTACTTTCGGGAAAATATAACAATAGGAATTTCAAATTTATAATTCGGGTATAGAATAGACCTCTAATGGAAAAATATGTATCGTGAAAACGAACAATTTCTTTGCCTTAAAATTTCCGGAGACATACTTTTCACTCTTTTACTAGAATGGCTGGTTGGTACTGCTAAAAATAATTGTTTTTAAGGATTAGGTAAATTACATTAATTTTGAATTATTCTACTTATTTATTGCTTATCCTTCAGTATTAAAAACGAGTTTTCTTGTTGAAATACAAGGTTGGCTTTGTTTACTAATCTTAAGTTATATTTGAAAAACAGCCAAAGGCTTGGACCCTCAAGATATTAATAAGTGGTAACATTCATGTCTTAAGACTTTCCAAACTGTAACTGAATTATTTATAAGCTTATAACTTTACTGAAATTAATTAATTGGCTGGTCAATAACCAGAAGAAAATATACTCTTTACTATAAGTTTAACTTGCCGTTAAATTAGATGATAAAAACGGTAAAAACTCATATTTGTTAAAGTGTTTTATTTTTATTTTTTAGTTTAAAATATTATTGCTTAGAAGTCTATTACAATAAATACTTACCTAAGATGGAGTGTATTATTTAAAATAAATATTCTGTAAATTTTATATGCCAGCTGCAATTAATAACATTTTTCTAATAATACAAGAGTTATTATTAGGAGCCGCTCATAAATGAATGGAGTTTTAATACTGTAATAGATAAAAAGAGAACCGTAACATGAAAAAGTACCGTAGGGAACAAAGTGCATTCAAAATATTTGTTCAGTTAGGATCGAAGTTGAAAACAGTTTTAAACTGATACATTTAGTACATGTGTCTACCACCGGCATCCCCGCAGACATCTTATCTATAGTTAATTGGGTTCATGCTCTGTGCTGCATCTATTCAGCGATGCTAGCTCATAAATCCTTTCTTGAAATAAGCAAGATCATGGGTTGTTAGAGAGTATTCGAGGTTTTCACCTGCCTTCATTACTCCTGGCTTCAGAAGAGCATCAACCTCTTGGACACTAGTCTAAATTTATTTAATCCTTTAAATTAAATGAAAACAAACATCAGGATTTTTACTACAAGCTATAATTTGGTGAACGCTTCCTCTAAATTTTCAGCTCACAAGCTATGAACGAATGAGTAGTTGTATTACGATACATGAGTTTTAACTGTTGAAAGTTTAATTAATTAAAATATAAACTAAATTAATGAAAACTATTTTCTATCATATATATGGTTTTTTGTACTTTATAAAATTGTCTGCTGCTATCACTGTTACTAACACTATGGGTCAGGGTGTGGAGGAAACATTTCAATATTGCAGTCTCTCCGTTCGCAGGCAGGTCACGTGACGTGTTTATCATTGTCCAGGTCCACTGTGATGGTAGAGAACTTACTACTGTACAGTGTGGCGTTTAAGTACTGACTATGTTGTTCACTGCATTACAATGATGATCTGTTTACTCTTTGATATAAAATGAAGAAGTAAAAGTTTTAAAGTAAATTACTATATGCTTATCTAACTTAATTTAAAATTTATTAAAAAATAGTGTTAAATCCAGTTGAAGGAATATTATGTCTTGATTTTTAAGTAATGGTCATTTTCTCTCAAATATATTTACTATTGAAAAATTATGTCCCTTTCATTCAAATATTCATTAGTAATATTTTTAACTTTAAATTTTGATTTGTTTCTTTTTTGTACTTTTAGAAGATCTTAAATATATATATAGGTTTTTATTATAAAATTCTAATCCCCTTACATGTTGTAAGAAATTATCGCACCTTCGTATAACATGACTCATTAATGCTACAAATTTAATCGTGTGGTACACTTTTTTGCATAAAAAATCACATAACCTTATGTACTTTCATCGCCTAATACTCGCACAAATAATAAAAGAAGGAAATTATATGTAGTGATTTTTATACGGAAACGTTGTGTTCGACCAAAGACTCCCAGCATTTTTCTCATAAAGGTCCTAAACCTTTATACGTTGTAAATAATACAACGCAAACTTAAAAGTATTTTACGACATTATGTTAGAAATGTATATACTTTCTGAATCAGATTTTTCACCGAGAGATAACTAAAACAATAAATTTATAGTGAAGCAAATTGCGAAACTTTTTCCTGCGTAAACTAATAACATTAACAGAAGATTGAAGATATTATTAAGATGATAGTTTTTTACGACAATCTCAAATATCTCTTGCGATCCCTTGTAACCAAGCTTGTACATGCTGCAGTATTGACACCAAGTCCCAACCTGGAGCCAATGTGTTTGCTTTTGGTGTCGATTGAGGTGGCTGAATCATCCCTTACCTTAGTCTCACTCAGTTAATAACTGTCCCTAATCAATAAAGCAAACGTTAATAAAAATAGCTTAAGATACTGTTAATATTTTTTATACCATTATACCATTTTTGTGTATTAACAAAATGTAACAAATTAATTATTTGTGAGCGAATTTTTCTCAATAAACTACGAGTTATTGAGAATATATTGAAATAAAAAATCAATAAAGAGTTTTTATGATTTGTTTAAAGTTATCATTACACTAAATACAAAGGTTTGGCTAACTATATTTAATAAACATTGTATACATATAATGTATACAATGATAAATCTAATATAAATAATACATCATTCTGGTACTACACTAAAATGTTTGTATAGGCTTCCTTAATAATAATCGCTCCTAAGGGTGGAATGAATATTTGTTAACATAGTATTTCCAATCCTAGATTGGTGTAAAGTAAAAAGTAATTACTCACGATGTTTTTAATACCAATCAATAGTTTATATTTTATTTTAATACTTACAAATAGAACCTATTATGTATTAATTGCATTAATATCAATTTTTATCTGAATCACATAATGAATTTGAATAACGTTTTTATATAAAAATATATATTAAAAATTTATTTAAAAGCAATCAACGAATTACGAAGTAACTATTGAAATATTTCATGAGACGAGAATACTAAAAATGACAGCCGTCTTAGGAAGATTTAATACTTTAAAAGGCGTTTGTATAAGTAAATTGACATTAAATTTCATCAATGCTAAATCTTGTATTTGGGAAGCAGAGTGAAAGGAACAAAGTTTGCACAGTTTACCTTCACAATTATATTAAATAACTATGTGCCTTGTTAGAGTTTGAACTGTTAAATTATTCTCTAAGAGGACTTTAGTTGGCAAGCGTTTAATGATTGTAATCGAACTAAACTCTACTTTAAATAATTTCTGCTATCCGCTACTTCCTGTTATCCGATATCTATATTGTACTTGACAATACCATATACTTTCATTAATATATTAATGAATTTCTGAAAGTCTTTTTTTTATTTATTTAAAAATTATTTTCCATAAACAAAAATGTTTGCATCAGAACACAAATACAAAACAAATAATGTTTAAGTAATTTTTTGTAGCAGAAGAACTTTGAAAAACATTAATTGTGATTATGAATCGTGTGATTTATGGTTTAATAAACAATTGTGTGAATAATGCTGACTATATTATTATCTTTATTGGTAATAATCCTTTTTAAGTTCCTTTGAATATTTTTAATAACAGATCAACATAATGATCGGCAGGCAAGGTTATCAATAAAAATGTAACAAATTTTAGACAAGTTTTGTTGAAAATAAGTATAATGTTTTGGGACTAAACATTTAAAATGGGAATGGAATGAATGGATGCTTCGTCAAAAATCATTAATGGATTAAGTTCGTAAACAGCAAATCTATATTATCTCAACATTTAAAAAAAAAACGAAATGTGTTTTAATTTAAAATTAATATTACTGATTCTATGTACGCCTATCTGACAGTAATAGGAAGTATGGATAAGTATTGATTAAGAAATGTTGATATTGGTTGTTTTACTTCTTTCCACATCTAAACTCTTATTGATAGTGAGAAAAACTAGTACGTAATTCCTTGTGGAAAAGTTGTGTAAAATTAATGCCTCGGGTAGAAATAATCCACGCAATATTTTTAGAAAGGCCATTTGGTTTTGATGGATGTCAATTTTCATATAAGTAAAAAATCTCTGATATAATCAAATTATTAAATTTATAAGAAAATTGTTTTATATTTTTAACTCTTGGAACATTGCATCCTGTGAAAAATGGTAGACCAACCTCAAATGTAGTGAATGTTCCGAACAGAACAATATTACACTAATAAATTAACCCAGTTTTTTGTTTGTATAACTAATTTATCATGGTAAATGCGTAGATATTAACTCTGTATTAACATACATTTTTGGAATTAAAAACCACACTTGAGTACTTGAACTATAATAAGCATTCTATAGGGGGCATCAAATATGTGTGCATTGGAATTTCTTACGATTCAGTATAGTGTCTATAGGTTAAGTAATGAACATCCATATAAAAGTAACAGAATTCTTGAATAATATTCTGGGCATTTTAGAAATCATGTAAATCATGTCATGAAGGAAATAAGGGGATAATAACAAGTTTGGTTTTGGTAATTGAGTTAGGAACCCTAGTTTGTCTCCGTAGAATCTCAAGCTACAGTAATAATTGAAACCCAGCTACTTGGAATAACAGTTTCTGGAAGTCAAATATCCTTGTCAAATTTAAATTGGAAGTCAAAACTGTATGTAGTATAAACTATAACTATAACCCATTCAAAATAAATGTGCGTTTAAAACACAGATTTCATTTCTCAAAATTTTTTCTGTTCTTCCCACCGCCAAGATTCTAACCAATCACTGATAATTATTATAGCTGTTTTTAACGACTCATGTAGTTTTATGTCAATGTTTTGCTTTTAATATTCTAATTTTCACTTTTGAGATGTGAAAATAAGCTCTTGCAACGGAAATTAGGAGAAATAATAAGTTCATCAGGACTATTTTCTACGCTTAAATTAAGGGTGAAATTAACCTCTTCATGGACATATTTCAGTGAATGTCATACATAATAATTTTTTGTGGAGGTTTACATCTAAAAAGTACACCAAAAAAGTTTGTTTAACCCCATTGATATTTATTAATTAAATAATAAGGAAAATTGTTAGTGTAGTAAAATGAGTACAAAAAGCAAATGTGGAGGGTAAGAATAATATTGTTAATGTATTCAAATGAGTACAAAAAGCAAATGTGGGCATTATTTATTTGAGAATATTCACAAACTACTGCTATATGGTCACAAATGGGTGTGTTAACTTAGAGCTTCTTTACTATGATAAATTCATAAATTTTATATGGAATTTATTTGTAAATGAGTTGCCAAAATTTAAGTTTAAATAAAAGTAACTTTATTTTACACCAAAATAACTTACTTTTTAAGGTAAACAAAACTTATACTTAGTACTACTCATTTGAACAAATAACGCACATGGTTACGTTAAAAAATGCAACTTAGCCACATTTGAGCAATTTACACATATGAGTACAATAAGGAAAGTGCCTCATTTGAGACTTGTACTCAAATGAGTACGGATATTTAACTAACCACTGTGTATTATCAGGTGAATAACCAATGAATATTAGTAATTATTTCATAATATACAGTATAGAGTATCACAAAAAAATTATTAAGTGTATATATTATAAATGCATTTCACTATCACAAATGAAATTCGCACAATCTACTTACTTCGCATTAACCTAACAACGTCTACAACTGACACACAACTGACACACAGCTGACACACAACTGACACACAGCTGATACACAGCTGACACACAGCTGACACACAGCTGACACACAGCAGACACACAACTGACACACAGCTGACTCACAGCTGACACACAGCTGACACACAGCTGACACACAGCTGACACACAACTGACTCACAGCTGACACACAGCTGACACACAGCTGACACACAGCTGACACACAGCTGACACACAGCTGACACAGAGCTGACACACAGCTGACACACAGCTGACACACAGCTGACACACAGCAGACACACAACTGACACACAGCTGACACACAGCTGACTCACAGCTGACACACAGCAGACACACAACTGACACACAGCTGACACACATCTGACTCACAGCTGACACACAACTGACAATGGAAAAACAAGACAATGCTACCAATACTAGAGAAGTTAATGTAATAAAAAGATACCTTTCAGCAGATGTGGGTGCCTATAAAATGTAAAATAAATTTACTTATAGTTATGTACGTATATGCGCTTGCTCCTTAAACAGGTTAAAATGACATATGATTGTGCAGGAAAATGAGGTATAGAGGGAATTTTCCTTGAGGTGGGAAATAAAATTATGTATTTCGACTGCACATAAATTTTTAACAAAGTAAAATTATTAAAATTGTTATTATTTTAGTTATTAATAACTAAAATAATACTTGGAGTATTTTGATTCACCTTATTGAATTATTCTTTTACATATTTTTAAGACATTCAACAACATGTATTGTTATATTTTATAAAGTTAAACTCATTTTATTAATTTACTTTTCTACTTACCCTGACATATATCCAGAATAACTTAAAAATATAAAGATGTGTCAGTGTATCTCGACTCATATATACACACAGGCATTTCAAATGTGGGTACATAAGTAGTTAGATTTGGTTACTTCTGGAACAGGTCAGCTGCCCCGGAAGCCACGTGCCGGGGCACACAGCTTCCGGTCGTATATTAAATGAGGGGGAGGTATGCATAAATTAAAAGTTAGTTCAAAACTGAAATTCAACTTGATAATTGGGTTACGGAAAGTATGTCAAGGCCATCCCGAGTAAGTTTTAAAAAAGCCTATTATTCCTATTCATGCTGATATGTTAGATATTCTTCTATTATTTCCATCATATACGTTATTTATTTTATCTAAAACTATAGTTTGTTTTACAACAACACAATCATAATCATCTTTACCAGATTTAACTTGGGTTAATCGTTTACCTTTACACATAAAATTAACACCAGTAGCTGATAGTTGTGGTACTTGTGTTAAAATAACAGCATCATGTTCTTCCGTGCCTAAACTTATATTTGACAATCTTTTATTTTTTCCATCCCACTTGTCATTTTGTAGTTGTAGTAAGGTAAACTTTTCACTTCCTTGCATAAATTCATCACCTGTCTTTGACACTACCTGATTTTGTTTAACAAAAGCGGATGTTCCTTTCTTCAAGCTTTCATTCATTTGTCTCACGGTAGCAGCATCCGATAAAGTTGAACCATCTTTCAGATTGGACAACACTTTTCCATGACAATCAATAACAGCACCATTATATAAAATACAATTATCTTTAATATATTTTATATTAACACCATCACTTTCTTCTTTAGGATATCCAATATCGTTTATAGTGTATTTATAAAAGGAAAATCCATCCTTTTTCTTTTCTGGTATTACAGAGTGCAAATAACGCTTATTGATTGTATCTGTATCATCGGTTGGATCTGCCACATTAGTTATTTTATAATTTAAAGCATTGTACATTTTTCCACTTTTAGTCTTTTGCAACAGTAAAGCGTAATCCATCGCAGATAGCAAATAGCCTTTATTAACAACATCTCCATTGTTGACTGGTTTTGCAACATTAATAACCCTGTGAGATCTTGCATCATACAGTTGGTTGTTGTCGAGTTTTAAACTTGTAGATGTTTCCTCCTTCACTGTTTTTAAATTTGTTGCATCTCCATCTTCTTCTGGATCTCTAACAAACTTTAAACGTTTATTATTTATGTTATAGTCACCTTCGGCGGGTGTTTGCGGTAATCCACTTCTTTTTCTGTTTTCTCCAATTTGCACTCCTAACGCGGAGTATCGTCCGAACTTGTCGATGCTCATGTTAGAACTGACACATTATACGCCTGCAACTCTTATATATCCGCGGACAATTATACGATTATGCCGCGATTCCTGAGTTCGTCAATCAGAGCTACCCATTCATTATTTAAACCTGTATGACCGGCTTCCATGGCTTCATGCAATAGTCTCATTCTGTCAACCAATTTATTGATGTGGTTGTAGTAAATCACATTCGTATTGTATAGATTTTTCATCAATCCTTTACCAGATGTTGAAATATCTCCTTTACTCTTTTTACCATGTTGTTCAAGAAGTGATAAATCCATAAGTGATAAAGATTTTCTTTTCAGTGGTTGTCTCACCACTGGTGCAGTACGTAATGTTGGCAATTTTCGTGGAGGAAACAACTTTTTTATTACGATGTTATATTTTGTTGCACGTGAACGATTAATCATTGCATCCTTTAAGTAGTTTCTTTTATGAGCGTTGGTATTTTGTATAATCTCCTTAAAAACACTTAAATTTTGGATGAATATCTTAGTTATATGTTTTTAAAAATTAATTCATATAATCCTTTTGTTCCTTTATATCTATGCTCACCAATAATGATGTAATCGTCTTGTGTTATTTCAAGCTTTGAATCGCCGATCTTTAATTCATTCCCATCAATTCTTGCTCCGTATACGTGTGATCTACTCAAATTCGGGTTTGATTTCATGTCATGTAACATTTTCATTATATATTTTCTTCCAACAGGTCCATGTTGTAATATATCGCTACTCAATTGAGTTAAATTTGGAATAGATTGTTCAGCTTCAGGTATTGGCTGTTCTTCTTCCTTTTCAACAATTGGTTCTTCTTCTTTTGTTTCTTCTTGTTTACTAGCACTTGTATATGAATCATCATCTTCTTCTTTTTTTAATGCTTGTACTTCTTGTTTAGAAACTGGTAGTAAAACATCTCCTTCATAACGAGGTTTACCAATAGTTTTTGATATCTGTTTTAAAGGTTCCGTAATAGGTTTAAATGTAGTCTCTAGAAATTCTTCTCTTTCACTTAAACCCATCCTCAATGCACGATTCTTCATCCTAATAGAATCACTGAGTGATTTTATTTCTTTCAATAGTTTTTCTTGATTCACCATGTTTACACTGTGAAGTTCAACGTGTAACTAGATGTAGCATCGGTAGTTCAACGCATAAATACAAATTTATCCAACCCTATACGATATCTACCATTTTTTATATCTTCTTCCTTCATAATAACGAGAAAGCCATATTTCTCATTCCATGCTTTGCCACACACCTCTTTAAATTTCTCAAATGGCATATCTGCACTTACATGATCATTATATATATGTTTTAAATTTGTTTCATCTTGCTTGAAGATGATCAACATTTTTGCATTGTCTCTTATGAGTTGTTTTGGAATCTTACTGTATGTTTGACCAATATAAATGCTATCGATATTATGATGTCTTCCCATAGCGAAGTAATTCCTTATAGTGTCGTGATTTTCACAAGACACATCATCAAAAATAAAAATAGAAAATGGTTTTGCTTCATTTGGTTGCATAATTGTTTCACTGGCATTAAACTTGTAGAAATTCACTTCAGGTACACTTGCAAGTACTTTATCCAATAATTGATATTTCGGTTGTTGCAATGATTTTGAAAAAATGTATATATTGTTAAAGCGCAATCCTTTAGGATTAGTTATAAGGTTAAAAACAACATTTGTTTTTCCACAATTTGAAGGACCAGTTATTAAACATCTTATCGTATTTGGTAGTAATTCACCATGTTTACCATTATTTAACTCATCATTGTCAACCATCAATTCATCAATATTATTGATATTAAATCGATCTTTTTGTTGTACAATCTCCATCTTGTGTCAAGGTTAAACACACAATGAGCTATTAAATTACTATACCAAGTCTTTTGAAGGAATCCAAGAGTCTTCACTTTTATCGAATCCTAACCACCGGACTTTAACCATATCCTTTTTCCTTTGTAAAAACCTTCTCAACAAGATATACATCGCCGACTGTTGATTTCAACAATTCATATCCGTAGAATCCACCTTGAAGTAATTCACCCTTGTTATCCTTTAATAAGTAAGTTTCAGGTATAGTTGGTTGCACTTTATAAACTGTAAATACTTCATTAGTCCAATTTGGTAGATATCTTTTATTAAATACACCTTTGTATTTGCTTATACGAACTTTATCGTTGACCTTAAACTTTTTTGGTTGCAACTTTTCCAATTTAGGTGTTGTATTATTTCTGATGCGTTGTAATACAACCTTAGCATTACCACTGTTTACTTGGATAGGTTTCATTCCGATGGTACGATGATATTTGTTGTTATACTCTTTTATAAGTTGTGGTAATATGTCATACCACACGTATGATCCTCGTTTTGAAAATTGTTTGTACATCGCTCCTTTCAATGTTCTATTGAATCTTTCAATTATTGAAGCTTTAACTTCAGAATTTGTAGAATAATGATTTATTTGATATTTCTTCATCAAAGCTCCAAAGTCTTTATTAAAATATTCTTTTCCATCATCGGTCTGTAGATGTTTGATTTTGAATTTATTTCTTTGTATCGTTGTTTCCATAGCTTTTGTAACACTTTTACCAGTCTTATCCTTCAATGGTAAAGCGTCAGCTATTTTAGTAAAACAGTCTATAATTGTTAAAATATATTTAAAACCTTTGTTTAATTTACTGTGCGGTATCATTTCAATGAAATCAGCTTGATAAAGATCATTCATTCCCTTAATAATTGTACTTCTTCTTGGAAATCTTCTTCTTGCTGGTTTATGTAGTTCATTTACAATCTTGTCCTTTACACTTTCCATCTTCAGGTGTTGCTTGCACACCGCTTGTAAAAATAATGATCCGTACAAAAGTTCAATCTCTTTTATATAGTTTGAATATAGGTCAAGGCCATTTCATATTAGTGTAAAAAAGAGGGAACATGGCATTAGGCTTGCCATGTCCCCTCTTCTTTACGGAAAGGAAAAAAGGAAGAAGGTAGAGGACGAAGAATAGGTTTACTGGTCGATAGGGTTCAGGGAGTAGTGGCCGAACGGTAAAGTATTAATTTTATCTTCTAAAATATAGCGCCTGTCATCTTTGTAGCTTAATGCACACTTTGTTTGTTTGACACTAAAAAGTTAATGATTATAACTTCTAATAGTGTTGAACGTTGCAGTTGTTTCAACATTTTCAAACAAACATCTTTTATAATGTTCAAACTGTACGTTCTTGTTCAGGAAAGAGGTTTTTATTCCTTTGGCCTTTTTCGTGACTTGATGTTGATTCCTTTCGCTTATGTACAGTTGAAATGAATATAGTTTGGACATTAATGCTACAATTTCCATCATCGGCACACCATTTGTTTCATCTTTAAATTTTCCCAATACTTTCTTGTTTCTGTCGTTGTCGTAATTTGGATGGTCCTTGGGATAATCGGAAAAGTCGAAATCATCTTTATATATAAAGGTGCGTAGATCTTCGTACATGTCATTTGTTTTAATCCAGTAAATTAGTGCATCCGTATCCATATATGCAATACCAATGTTCTCTCTTCCATAATAGTTAACCATCTTCTTATAATGAAACTCGTACATGTGTGTTTTGGAAATATCAAGATTGACATTCCAAGATACAAAGGACGATCCATTACAACTGACTTCTTGTTCATGGAAATAACAACTAGATTTTCATTAATAATTACAGATGAACCAAAGTTTGGTTGTTGCACTAATTTTTGTAATTTTACTGGATCAGTTACCAATTTGATATCCTTATGTTTCCTTTTGTTTTCCAAAGTCTTGCCAAATATTGCGTTGTTCATTAGTTTGAAGAAATCTTTTTGAAAACTTGATGTAGCGGCGGCTCTTCTTCTTGTGTTGTTGTCAATGTACGGTTTTAACCAACAAGATTGAGAGAATTGTAGTACTCGATTAATTTTTGTAATTCTCAATCCCAAGTCTAAGGCCTGTTATATCATCCAGTAGTGTCCAACATACCGAGACTTGTTGGTTAAAGTCATCAATAATTTCGGCCATCTTCCAGTTGGTGAAATTTCAGTCTTCGGCAGAATTGGTAAATCATAATGTTCGTCGTGAAGATGTTCGGGATATTCAAAATCGACGTCAAATATGTAACCAGTTTCTCCACATTTCGGTATATCCATTATGTTTCCAATTGATTCTGGGTCTATCCATTTGAAATTATCATATGGAAGGGGATTTGACATTGCCCATCCGTATAAGTTATTTGCATCAAAGTAACCCAGGAATGTTTTTTTTTTATGCATCATAATCGGGCAAATACTTATTGTTCGCTTTAACATGACGTGTTACACTTTGCGTCAATCCTCCTCGAACTCCTGATTCTAACATCAACACCATATCTATATCTGTAAGAAGTTGTATTTTACAATTTGTTTCTTTTAACATGGCTTGCCACGATAGTCCAGGCGAAGTGTACGAATGAAGAGGGTCTAATCCATATGACGCAAAACACGTATTTCTAAATTCTTCCATTACATCACATAATAAAGTCACATCTAATTTAACATAGAAATCTGAATATTCCCCCAATGTTCTAAATCCTAATTCGTTCCATACTTTGCATGCATGATCAAAATCTTCTTGAGATATATCCATGTCGTACAGTTTACTTTAAAATTCTTCTTTTGGAGGTAGTGATGTTTCATTAAATCTTTCTAAACTGTCTATGTAATCATATGGGAAAACACCTTTTCGAAGTACCAGATCCAGTTTGTCGCTGTTTACAATCTTCTTCGTTTCGATTAATCTTGTTTCCTTAGGTTTTCAGAAAGTTTGGACAAACTCGACGGCAAAAATCGGTAGGAGTCTAAGAATCTTAGTTTGACGTTACCAACTTCTTTGGAAAAACTTATGAACTTCTCTGAAGTTTCAGCTAACACATCGATTTTACCGTCGTCTCTTCCTAATTCAGGTATTATAAAATGAGCGTCGTACCCACTGAGATTATGCAGAATCACAGGGATAAATAGTGGTAAACGATAGCTCAAGTTGCATTTATTACAAGCAGCACCCCTGTAATAACCTGTGAGGTGGTCGTGATCTTTAACTTTATAATTCTCAATAGTAAAATCACTTTTGCACAAGAAACAGTGAGTCGCATTTTCATGTTGAATTTCTTCTTCTTCGTCCATCGGTTTCATTGGTACAATATTTGTATATAATCTTTGTGTATTTCCAGCTATTGAATATAGGTGATCAAGAAATATTTTTTCCGCATTTTCACCACGATATACTAGAGGTTCTGAAGTTAATCCATATCTGTTTAAATGTTCTTCTGATAATGTTGATTTGACCATTAAACAAAAACTGTTTGACTTGTGCATTCGATACTTTGCACTTTTTCTAGCTTCACAATTTTCATCTTCAACTGGAACAAGTGTTGATTCAAAATCCGCATACACAACTAAAGGGATACGGTATTGATGATGAACCTTTTCAAATGTAACGAATGCTCTGTTTTCCGCAGGTAAATTAATCTTTGCTTCATAATTATTGTTACATAATCTTTTGTGCTCTTGTAACCATTCTCTTCCTTATCTTCCTTCTCGTTGAAAATTAAAACATCTCTTGCAAATCAACTTTTTGTTTCGATTTTTTGAAAGTTGCTTATTAACAAAAGAGTCGAATTCCTTTATATACACATAGTGAGACACATTTCCTCACGTTAGTAGTAGTAAATCCGTATGATCTGGTAGCTCTTCTTTTGCAATTCGTAAAGGATACACTTTGTTTGAACTATCTAATGCAAAAACATTAATAGACGTGCCGGGATTTTTCTTTTCAAATTTTGATATATCTTTCGTAGAAACGGGATATGTTATTCTTGAAAATTGTACCTGTGTCTTGCATCTTCATATTCTTGGTTGGGTCTATGTGGATTTATTAATACAAACTTTGACGTCATATCATAGCGAAAACATTCATTATCTTCATTTTGAACATTAATACAAGATTTTGTATTTTCAATTCTTTTTGGCAAAGGAATGTAACTAGATCCCATTAGTCCATATCCGTGTTTGTGAACTCTTATATCTAATACTTCAATACTTGTAAGACTCCATCCGAATCCTCTTCCTTCGTGTTCCTGAAGTTTGGTTAATATTTCTTCTATACAATTCTCTACTATTGAATCAATGTTTGAACTTTCCATGATGGTTCGGTTTTTTGTTATGAATCCTCTTGGTGATAATTCTTCTTGTGCATTTATAAACATAGCTTCTAGTAGTAAACCAAATTTAAGAAAGTTTAATCTTTTCAATTCTTCTTTTAAAGTTTTACTTACGATTGGTTTTGCTTCTCTAATAAATTCTTCTAAGTTCAAGTTTTCATTTTGAATCTTATGATGCATTACTACCTTACCGGGTAAAGCAAATACTTGTAGATTCGGTAAAGTAGTTGAAGATGTTGCTGTTATTTCTTCTTGTTCTTCTTGTTCTTCTTGTTTTTCTTCTGCGTTGTTGTGAATTAGTTCTTTATGACAGTCTAATAGAATTTCATCGTGAAACGATTCCGAACATTTATCGCAATGATACATGTTGAGATGTTTACTCTTCGAAATTTCGCCGAGAAATGAAATGGGCTCTCATGGTCCCGCTTTTATAACGGTTCCCCCACCACTATTTCATCATCTTCTTCTTCTTCTTCACTATCCGAGGAAAACAAACGTCTTGGGCAAAACATTAATCTTCTACAAACTGATTGTTCATTTGTGTTCTCTATTCCAGATGGAGTTTCAGTATGTACTTCTTCATATTCAAACGATGATGAAGATTCTGATATTACTACATCCATATCCAAATTTTCATTCTCCACATCATTTACACTTTCTACTTCTGATGTTTCACTGTTATTATCGTTTTCTTCCATATTAAAATCGTCTAGTTGAATTTTATACAATATTTCAATAAGAGGTTTCCTTGGATAATCGGGGTTGTCCACAGGAGCCATTTCAAGTAAATGAGGAATAACTCTTTGTGATTCGGCTTATATGATATTTTGATAAGTATGTCAAGGTCATTTTAGATTAAGCGAGAACTTTGAATAGATCACTAAGCAGCATGTTAATTTATTACTACAAAGTGATCTATTCCCCATTCTCTAAGAAGTGTCCAATCAATAACCAAAGTTCAAGTTCGTTTTTGTTCAATTTCAATATTTTACTTCTTCTTTTATTACATAGTTTATAGGTTGACAATTCGAATTTTCAATGTGCCGTTTTATCTTTTGTTCCAACTCTTCTATTTTAGCTTCTTTTATCATTAATTCCGTAAGTAACTGATTGATGTAATCAGCTGCCATGTCCACTGTTCTTGTTCGTATTTCACCTAACCTAACCCCGGGAATCAATCTCTGCAGTCTGTAAAACTTCAACTTTATTCTTGACTCTCTTGCTTTAGCCATTTCTCGAAACTTTAGTTTTTTATTATCTTTATTTTTAGTCAAGTCCATAACACTTTCCTTCAAGTCCTTACTCGTGACAAGTTCGCTTTCAGAATAATTCGACTATAGTACACTCGCCTTTTATACACTTTCCCCCACCACTTTCAATTTCCCCCACCCTACTAATATAGGTCAAGGTCATCCGGTATTAACGCGAGAACGAGGAATAGAGCACTAAGTGGCATGTTAGTCCATTACCACAAAGTGATCTATTCCTCGCTCTCTATTCTACATCTAATTTTTTGGGTTTTTGTTATTTTTATCTTTTTTTTGGTTTTTCTGTGGGAATGAGTGTTTGAATATTACTTGGTAGAATGTCCATTTTTCTTCTTCAAACTTCAATAGTTTCCAACAATTGTAACAAATATGCGTTGGTTTTTTCTAAAGTTTTCAGTCTGCTACATCCGACTTGAATGGAAGGCACTATTAGTTGCATTTTTGCAAATTCTATCTTCTCTTTCTTGCACCTTTCTCTCATTTTTAGGTTTTTCCTTAGTCTTGCCGAAGATGGTGTTATTGGCTCGTACATACAATTTGGATATGGCTTTGACATTTTCAACACTGATGTTGAAGTACAATGAGATACTTGCGACCGTTGAGCTTGATAATAATTTGTTGTTGGAGTATTGCAATACATCTTCGGTTCTAAGTTTTGGTGGCAATCTGTAGTTGAAAATACTGGTGTTGCAGAAGGATCAGTCATCTTTCACTGTTGTCGTACAGAGTGAACTCTTTTCTAAAGTTTTACTTCTTTTATCACATTTCCCCCACCACCGACTTATATATTCTTCCCCCACCATAATTATTTATACTTGTTTTTTCACATTTCAAATTTTATACCATACTTCCAATATGACATCCGCGTCTTCCTCTTTTAAGTATTTGACAAATTCAGGACTCCTCGACATTACATTCGGTCTGTTTAGATAGCTCATCACCTTGTGATGGCTTTCCTCATTTTCTATGTAACAATACACTCGCATCAACTTGTTTTCTTCCTCTTTCGATGATATGAAATTTGCAACAGAGGTCCACTCTTCATATTTAATTTTGAAATGGCGCACTTCGAATTCCATGATGTTTCTTCTAATGCCGCAACAATAATAAAACTCTCTTCAAACAACCTGCATTTATACACGTTCCCCCACTCTTTTCCCCCTCTCCTTTATATGTGGAAGGGGTATTATGGTTTGAATGCACGATACTTAATAAATTCAAACAAACGCTGTGCACAAATGTCGCAAGTGTTATTACATGTTTCGAATTTCATTATTTGACCTTTTACAAGATGAACTAACCTACCTCCATCATCTTGGAATTGTTCAAAATCTAAAACAGACGCTTTTCCACAATCATGACACATTTTTGTACCATCTTTAAAAGTATAAGCAAGATAGATAGCAAATCCATAATTGTCTCTCTTAAATTCAATGAGCATTTCACGAATTGCTTTAGGTATTTCACTCTCATTTGATCTCATGATATAATGGTAAAGAAACCCATTATTGATAATTTCTTGTAAACACAGAACCAAAAACCTATCCATCGTGTTAGACTTATACTGATAGTTACATCTAAAACCTTTTTCTTATATGATTTTTCCCCCACCACTTTTATATAGGTCAAGGTCATTGTATATCAAGCGAGAACTGGGAATAGATCACTAAGTGGCATGTTATTCCATTACCACAAAGTGATCTATTCCCCATTCTCTAAGAAGATTGTTGATAATTTAGATTCCTAATATTTCTTTTCCTTCTTCTTCACCTTTTTGAACTGTAGTATTACCAGACATGTGTGATATTAGTTTCTTCATTTCTCGATTTTCCATTTCCAATTTCTTCAATTTTAAATCTCTTGCTTCGACTTGTAGTTTTAAATACTTGATGTAACTTCCAGCCCAGTGTAAGGTTTTCAATTTTGGTGCTCCCATTGCAATTCCAGGTATTTGAAATTGTAGTCGATTGAACTCCATGTTCATATTTTGTCGGTCTTGTTTTTCCTTTTCCAGTCTTTTTAATCTTTGATTCTCCCTGAACGAAGAGGTTGGATCACAAGGAATATGACGAAACATTTTGGTCAACGATATCTCGAAGAATAAGCTTCTACGCAGAAAACCAACACATTTATGTACTTCACCCTCCAACTTTAGGATAGTGGTGGGGAGAATTACATTAATTTGATACTTATTTCCACCGTTACACTTGCTCCATTTTCAAAAAGGTATCCGTAAAATGGTTCTGGATACTGGTATTTTTCACGTCCTATATTTTCCTTAAGAAAGTTGAAAGCTATTCTTTT
>JAQYXR010001735.1:0-26425 GCA_030545055.2 Neoaliturus tenellus | reverse complement strand
ATTAAAACACTATTAAAAATGTTTATTCTCTGTCTTTTGTTTCTACTTTATTTCCATCCCCTTTTCTTATTATTGGTATTTCTTCTTGTGTATTTCAAGACTTATTTTTTCCAGTTCATAGTTCCACATTTTCACATTTTTGTACTTCATTGTTTATATCAGTGGGAACAATAAATCAACTGTTAAACATCGTAAGCCTACACGACCTAATAGGATGAAAAATAAGAATATAAGGACATTATATGATTTAGTTATAACCAAAATTATCAGATTAAAATACGGTGGGGAGAATTTTACAATCAAAAGATTCTGGTTATACATTTCAAAACATAAAGCTAATCAGTTGACAGTTATAAAAACATATGTGTAAGCAAATATTAATAAATACTTGTAAGTTTAAATACATAAATTCCATCATCTATATTAAATCAACTCTCTTTATAGTGTAGCAACCAAAATTTTACTAAAGCATCAGCTGTTAAAAAGCTGTTAAATATTTATTTTACTGTTTTAAAAACCACTACACCATTACGTGTCCTTGATTTAATTTGTATCTGTCAATCATCGTAGAGTTAAAAAGTTGTCTACAAAAACAAAAACACTTTGTAAAGCAGCAGTGGTGTCAAATTTCAATGTAAGATATGAATCACCTGGAGCAGTAAACAAATCGACAAAATCACGTCTTAGATTGTTCTAAATAAGGACTAATTTTCATTTTGCGGCTTTATAAGGCATTTTCCGAGGGATACGATATTTTTCCTATCATCTAAGGGCCATAAGAAATCCATTGACACCAAAACGGTCTCGATCCGTTCAGTAGTTCTCTCTCTAGACCCTTAAATGCACTATTTTATTATATAAGAAGAAGACTATTGAATTTATTTAAGGTTGATTTTAGATTTTTTATGGAAAGTTTAGAAATGTCTACTGTTGTAGATTTAATTTAAATTTACTCACACTTGTTTCATAAAAGACATTGTTTTCCCCAAGGCAATTAGAATTCTAATTACAAAGTAATTAGGTAGGATTCTAATTGTCTTGGTTTTCCCCATTCCCCCCCCCCTTAGTTATGGACCTTTTACATATGTTATACTATGTATTTTAATTACTAAAACTAGAGGTAATATATTTTTATGTTTCCAGACGATGGAGGGCCAGTACAACACGGACACGTCCCGGCTTCTGTACACGGACACGACTAGGACACGGACAACACGATGACATGAGTACTACACCGAACTACACCTCAAACTATTGGCTTTTTATATTACACTTTATGTTTTAATAAACAAAAATTGACAGTATGTAATATTTCTCTTAATTTATCTCACACAACCCGTGTAAATTTAAAAATTGGTTTTCAAAAGTTTACCTTTACGCATTTTATGTTGCCTCATTAGTCCTGATACGGTATGTTTGTGCCTTTCAAACAAATAACTATGTAGGCTACAGTGTGACCACCGGAAACCGGACTAATTTGAAACTGAGTTGTTGTATAGTTATTGCACGAGTTAGGGAGATTTTGGGTTATGTCGTTGTCTTGCTATTTTAGTTCATATCTGTAGTCAATATAGCATATTGTCTATTTTATATGACACTTTTGTAAAAAAAGATGCAAGTTCATTATAAAAAACGACACATCAAAGCATATCTACATTCAAGATTTAAAGATCATTGGCAATGACACTCTTATAAGCCGAAACACTGTTAAGATTAGTTTTCAAGCATTCAAAACAACAGAAGCAGTAAAAAAAGAAGCCAAACGGTCTCATGCTTGCTTTCAGATCGACCTGCTTCTCATTGCAGCAAGTTTCACTATGACAATTTATTGAGTTTTTTCACTATTCACGCTTACAGGGCCACGTTTTTATTTTTTTATTGTTTATGTTGTTTTTTCCCTGAAAACTTATCTTAACTATTATTTTGTTTCGGCTTATAAGAGTTTCATTTCCAATGATCTTTAAATTTTTAATATCGATATTCTTAGATATGTCGCTTTTTAAAAAGATTTTACTATTTTTAATAAAAGTTGTATATAAAAAATACAAGATTTAATACTGACTACTTATACATTTAAACTAAAATGGCAAGACATAATCAAGACAACGACGTAGCCTAAACCTTCTAACTCGTGCAATAACGATGCAACAGTTTGAAATTCGTCCAGTTCCCAATGGTTAGCCGTGTATGCAAAGTAAACAATTTGTCTAAATAAATAATAAAACATAATTTATTAATAAAAAATAATAACCCATCTAGTACGTGTTAGACGTAGTAGCTGCTAGCTTATTTAAATATAAGTATTGAACATTTGTCTTACACTGGTGTATCAAAATGTAAGGGCAAATTTCATTTTTTATTACAGTCATATTTTATTAAATAATTTTATAAAAAGGTGTAAATAAATATATCAGTTTTTAAAGTTCATCCGAGTTTATTGAAATTTTAACTTTTTGGGTGGCAAAGCTGTAAAAAAGTATTACTCAACAATAAATAATTCTGTAATTGTTTTCCATGGAAACGAGTTCACTTTTGGCTGAATCCTCAAAATGAAAGCCACGCTTCAATTTGCTCTCATTCACAAAAGTTTTGCAATATAGTATTAATAGTCCAGGGTATAACAAAGATCAGATAGATGCCCTTACCTCCTAAAAGAAAGCCCTGTATGAGAAAAAGTGCTTCTGATGTTTAGAAGAGACAGCCACAGGGCACAACCTTGGGCTGAGTTGATAACACAGAAGACACTGAAGATTTAGATCGGAGTTTAGGTGTGGGGCTACTGATTGAACCTGCTGACTTGAAGCTTCTATTGGGAAGCTTTACGGAAAATTCTGCTTGGTATTTCAGACTTGGTTTAACCTCTAAAAGGGGGTCCAGTAGATTGGAAAATCTGCAGGACACGCTGCAAGAGAATCCACAACACTATGAGAGAGTTCTGCAACATTTCATCGGACTTTCCTATTGCTTCTGCTCCCAGGCTACACCTAAATTCTTAACTTCATAATTATCAACTTTCGAATAAGGTTGTGTCCGAAACAACCAAAATAATTTTAACAATACTTTTTTTTAAAGGAAACGTTTTGCCTGTCCTTGTCCCCCAAATCACATGGTTCGGGCTATTACAGGGATGGGTATATAGTCATGACCTACATTGTCATGACCTATATAGACGGTTTCACACCGCCTGTGGCTCCTTGCGAGTGGGGTGGTCGGTTGGGTTCCAATGTGCATGACATGCACCTAAACTTACCCCCTCCCCCGGCTCGATCAGGGTCTAAAGACTGCAATAATTGCAACAAGGTGGGAGATAAAGCGGAGGCTTACTGGAGTAAGAACGATATACCAATAAATAACCTGTTCCATATGTACCCCCCTCTCGGATCTTAGCCCCAACATTATACCGAGACAAACCCTCCCCAAATATTGCAACTGCTCCACGACGACGATCTTCACGACAACGACAAGATATATCATATGATCACATCAAATGTGGCTCAAGTAGAGATTGTCTATGTTGATATTTTAATTTTACTATTGCTTTTATGGACTGCCTGACAGATTACTATAGTACCATTGACTATGTACACTAACGTGAAGCCTATGCTATGAGAAGTCTACTCACGTAGTGTACAAAGTCAATGATAGTACTTAGTTTTAATGCGATGTGTTCTTTTAGATAAATCAAAGTTAGACCTAATTCGGTTCAACAGCGCAGGAAAACTTAAAATTTCCTTGGCAGGACAGTTAAAAATTAAAGTTTTTTGCGGGAAACCATAAAATTAGACCAATATTTTTTCATTGGTACTTGGTGATCAGGATGAAGTGGAAATAAGCCAGTCATCTATGTTTCTTTATGCCTGTGTTTACTAATTTATTCCTACGTCTTTTGTGCAACTTAAGCACAATATTGTAATAGAGTACAGTATTAGCAATTTGTATTTTTACAGTTTGTATTTTTTTACAATATCAGAGCTCTGACCTACTAGCTGTCAATATGAAAACTCATTTTAGCAAACTTTAAAGGGCATTTTTTAAAGAGATTTTATGGTTTTCGTTCTATACTAACCGTACTGACAACAACGAATCCTACTCAGGTAGAATCCTGTTATGTATGGTTTGTTACACAATTTACAATTGCCACCCCTGACTGCATCTGGCTCAAATTGACAAGGTAGAACGAGGGCATTTTACAACCCCCGAAAATGACCTGAAAGATAGGCTTGATTTGGATATGCCCGATGGAACTAATCTCTCGATAAAATATTTTTCTGCGTATTAACTTCCATGCGAGCTTCGTGAGTTCTTAAATATAAAATGTTCTGTATATTGAGATCTTTTTTGAGTAAAAAGGGTTGTCTATAGCCTATAGTGAAGTACAACTTGTAAGTTAAGTGCTACATTTACCGCTGCACTGGGGACTCTTGTCGGGGGTGTAGGCTAGGCTGGCAGGGGCGGGCGCGGCGGGGGGCGAGCTTGACACCTGGGAAGGGAAGTCGGCGCCCACCTGCGGACAAAGTTAAAAGATTTGTAACAATATTCATCCGTAAACTAAAATATTACAAAGTTATATGTCCACGACACAACTCTGTAAGCATCAGACATAATTTTATATGATAAGTGTTAATATAATATTTTAACTTTAATTACCACTATAACACGAGTTAAGAAGAGCCTTATTTAATTATCACCTGAATGAAGAGTGTCTTAAACAAAGTATTATCGATTATATTTTATTATTTTTTGTGTATTTCTACGCCAGATATATTTAAATTTTTTACGGGGAACGGTTAACACCCCACTATCGTTGTTACTATCTTACATCAACCATTTCTTAGTTAGCATGTTTCATTAATAGCCCAGTGACAAATTGCAACTGGGTCGAAATTGAACCTTTGAAAGCTACTAACATTTCTCAGGATCGAACCGGCAACTTAAGGATTCAAAGGCGAGCACAATAACCACTCAGCTACCCAGCCAGTTATGCTGGCGATTGGGTGGTTTATAACACTATATACACTACCTCACATGTATGCACAACTAGGGGGAGGGAGTAAGTGGGCAAGGTGACAGTTGGCCCTCGAGTTATTGGGAAAATGTTCTCATAATTTATATATATATATATATATAAATAAAAGTTGGAAGGTTGTAACACGGATCGTTTAAGCATTCCCAGTAGTCAAAACCCTCACAACCATATACCGGTACTTGATTGGAAGCTCTTGATTTGAAAACTCCAGACAAATTTACGGAAGTTCACCGTCTTTCATTAAATAAATAGAGACTTTTAACAATTGCCGTGGTGGCTGAAAAATCGGGTTCCCTCTTTAGTTTTTGAAGTCTAGGGGTTCAGGGGTGTATGTGATGTGAAATCTGATGGAAAATCGTTTGTGCAGAATCAAAGTACACACAACTCTTCTATTTGTGGTTTTGATATATCTTTTACCGTTTTCACACCAAATGACTTTAAAGTTGGAATTTCCTTTTGATCACGCTTAGTCACTTTATAATTGCAATTTGAGTACCGTTGCGAAGCACGGGTAAGCCAGTTAGTTAAATATAAGAGATTAGAAATTTTGTACGATAGCCTTCCATCTCTGGCCGGTATTTCCTCCTGCCATATTTATTGCAGGAAATAAATTTCCTGTTACAGTTATCTATGTATAAGTCTATAAAAAACGTCGCCCTTTTAATTTTAATGCAAGAATTACACCAATGTCCAAACAATCATGCTTGTACCACACACAGAAATCCTTGAACAACAAACTGCAATTTTACTACATCTCATATTTTCTTAACTTTTAAAATAAAAGATTTTTATTTTGTATGTTACAAATAGCTGCAATTATGAAACTTTTGAGGTAGAAATCTCAAAATTGAAATCCCTTTGTGTCTTTGTCTTAATCCGCGTGATAGTTGTGCCAAGATTGATTTACGTATGTCAGATAAGCCGAGTGAGACAGTGGTGAGCTGATCGATCGCCTCGCCTCCACCTCCACGTCGTCGGTGACAGTGTCAGTGGGGCCGGGATGTACAGTAGCGATGAGGCCGTGATCACAAACAAGCCATTTCCTCCCCTCGCCGCGCTTCCTCGCAATCTTTCACCTTTCTCAGACTCGATAATTACAATGCCTTGGGGGAACACCGCCTTGAATAGAGGCCAATGAGACCAGAAATGCCACAGCGGAAAAATTAATTATCTTGTGCAAAAAAGAAGATTAAAACTTGCCTGAAAATAATTAGGTTATAGTCATAGATTTAATTAAATATAGGAGACAAGTTCTGACAAATTTGATATATTTTTTAAACAATAAATTGGCCAAAAACGAAATAGGCTGCAAAGAATCTGTGCAAGGTACTCATTCTACAGTTTGTAACCGATTTAAGTGATGTTAATGTCATCGAATGGAGCTCGGCTTGAATTTTTTTCTAAATGTAGACTGGTAATTATCTATTCAAAGAATTCTACAAGTCCTATAAGTTCAGCATTTCCACATTTTCATTAGATTTGTAAAACAAATCAATTGACTTTTAAGTTTAAGCATTTCCACATTTTCATTAGATTTGTAAAACAAATCAATTGACTTTTAAGTTTAATATTAGTAATGAAGAAATACAGTAGACAAACGAAAACATGTCTTAAGACCAAAGAAGTTATATTAAACAATAGAGGATACAAAGGTTGACAAACTGCATTTAAAAAATCGTTAACAGTAAAAAGGATTTTTTTAAAATGAGAAACCGTTTATGTCTGAAGTTTAATTGTTTTGTCAATACCCAAACTAAATTACTCTATTTCCAGCACCGGGCAGACTATTAGAAGTAAACAGGCTAAATAGACAGCAGAAATTCTATCTAAGTTTTTCATAAAAATCAGTGATAAGGTTGATCAGTGATGACGTTGAAACTAATTCCGTATCAGGTTCAATTAAGGTATATTAAGACTACATAAGTATTCATAGTTATTTAGGCTAAGTCACATTTGTTTAAACTCAAATAATCATATCAAAAAAGCATTATACTGTGTAGGTGTATAGAAAACAGTTTCTTAAAATGCTTAACAATTAATTAGAAGGTACTAACTTAATATTTTCATAAGAGAGAATACTTCGTACGTAGGCAAATCAAGATATACCAAACAAAACTAGCCAGCACCACGTAAAACTTGTAAAAAACTTAAGATGGTAATATTTCTAAACCAGATTTGATCTAAACTAAATTGATCTCTTAATCTCGGAATTTCCATCATATTTGGTCGTATTTCTCTATTATCAGTGACGTTGAGTATGCAGTAAGAAAAGAAGTATATGAAGTATATATCAAATGAGTTTATCCATAAAACAAGACCATAATCAAGTACAAAAAGACATGGAATAAGAAATTGTGAATTTCCTTTCAAGAGCCAAATGACGTCACGTGAGCTTGACAGAATTAGCAAAACTGGCTAAATAGAACAATTGACTTTACATCCCTAAGGCTTTAAAACATTTTTCCGTTATTCAATTGAGCTACCGATGATTATAGCGTAATTTGGGAAAAAACTAATTTTATTCTAATAAAAAGGTGCAACGAAGTTAACGGCCGATCAAGAGCAATCACACGTCTTCAGAGATGAATAATCGAGTTGTTCTGCGGATGAGATCCGGCGCTGATGTCATTGCGAGGTCGCTAATCACTAATCACCAGATAATTGGTGCCTCGGCGGATATTTCGCAATCCTAGGGCGGAAGCCGCGGCATTTCGCTCTCAGGAAATAGCGCGGCGGGATTTTGGTTTCAGGCGACGAGTTCGATATGTCTTTGCCCCCTTCCTTCTTTACTAGCGAGGGAAAAAGTTTCCTCCTTGAGTCTGAACATCGTAGAAGTTTGGATTTTGAAATCGTTATCAAGCTTTTTACCATTTTATGAGAACACTAACGTCCCTGCTTTTTATTTTACATCGTTGTTCTATAAAAGCTTTTTTACACCATACTTAGGTTAAACATTTACATTTAATTAAAGCAAGATAGGTGCTGTACAAGCAATTTATATAATATAGGTAAAGAAAACCTTTTACAAGGTAGCAAGTGTTTGAACCTTTTCTTAAAGAAAGGGATGCTTAGCTCTTTAAGTTCAAAGAGGAGGTGTGTATATGAGTAGGCTACTTTGGGTCCAAAGTACGACAATCTTCTTCTAACCAATTCCTGCAATTCTCAAGCGAGTCCCTGTCGAGTATTGCAATGACCACCGCATCACGAACATCAAGTCCTCCGGAAGATGTGACTAATAATCAACAGACACTATAGACTAAAGATCATGTCTGCAACCGGCATACCGTTCGTTGCTTATGGAATAAATCTGGCAGAATTCTCAAAGGCAGAAACGTGGTCTCGTTTCTGAAAACCATACCATAGATATAAATACATATTATACGTTTACGTTTTATAAATGCATATTACTGGTTTTATAAATGCCCTGTATTTAGGTTACCAAATACTTATTTGTATTAGGGTTACCAATAATAATGGAATTATGAGTCACAAATTATGGAGGGAATTCGTTTTCACTAAAATCCTACATGACTCAGTTTGATTAGTGGATGTATTTTATCTCTCTTCGTTGAATCTTAGTTTAGCTGATGAAGCGCCTGACCCTATTCGTCAGAGCTGCGGGGACTCTAACCTTATTTGGACCACTCTCAACAGATTTGGACTTGAGTATCGCCCTTGGTGGGTGGTAAAACTAGTTAGTGTAGAGGACAGACCTGGACCTTTCTCTCCTTAAAACTGTTATCCGAATGTCGAACAATTTTAATAATTTTGAAAATCGTCACGTAAATACTAAGAAATTTAAAAAGTGCAAAAAGGAAATATATTTAATCCATTTTTATCCAATAAACCCCTTAGCAAATTAAATATGGATTATTATTAATTATGACAAATACTTTAATTTTTTTAAAGATCCAAAGATGTGTTTGAGGCCTTAAAGTGAAAGACTTTAATTAAAATATATTCAATATCCAAATGCATTATTTATTTTATCTTGCAAGTTAACCGGAATCGGAAAAGTTTTCTTTGACTTTGGGCTTAGTCCTGTGTCACAATCAGTATTTGGGGGTAAAACATGGTGTTGTATTTCTCTGTTTCGGACGTCCTTTTTCAACCGACTTTCTTAAAACTTATCATTAGGTTTATTGTTATCATAAGTTGGAGGGAACCTTGGGGTTATGGTGGACACCAAGTTAAGCTGGAGGGATCAGATCTTCCGTACGGCGGACAAGGCCGCTAAGGTAGTTACTCACCTTAGTAGGCTGATGGCCAATGTCGGGGGTCCCCGATCCAGCAGAAGAC
This sequence comes from Neoaliturus tenellus, assembly GCA_030545055.2. Lineage (NCBI taxonomy): Eukaryota > Metazoa > Arthropoda > Insecta > Hemiptera > Cicadellidae > Neoaliturus > Neoaliturus tenellus. Next base: position 17,100 of record JAQYXR010001735.1, on the reverse strand, counting down.
GTCTGTTGATGTCCGCGGTCCAGTCCGTGCTCCTTTACGGGGCAGAGGTGTGGGCAGGCGCTCTAGATAAGGAGTGCTACAGGCTGCGACTCGCCCGGGTTCAGCGTCAAGCCGCGCTCAGGGTGTGTTCCGCCTACCGGACAGTGTCCGAGCCTGCCGTCCTGGTGGTCGCCGGAGTCATCCCTGTCAAGCTCTTGGCAGGGGAGAGGAAAGCGATTTATCAGAGACGTGGCGAGATCGGCAAGGACACGGCAAGAACAGAAGAGCGCTCCCGAACCTTCCAGCAGTGGCAACACAGCTGGGAGCACGACACCCGAGGACGATGGACTGCGCGACTTATCAAGCAGGTCCAACCATGGGTGGAACGGCGGCATGGGGAGGTGGACTACTACCTGACCCAATTTTTGACAGGTCACGGCTATTTTCGGTCGTACCTGAACCGGATGGGAAAGACCGGTTCACCGGACTGCATTTATTGCCCGGGTGTTCCCGACGATGCGGAACACACATTCTTCCGATGTCCCCGTTGGGAAGGGTCCCGCCTGGAGGCCACACAAATATTTGGTGCATTTTCGGTGGACTCGGTCTGCCAAAAGATTTTGGAGGATGAGGGCAACTGGGATTGTTTGTCACAGTTCGTCCGGGGCATCCTCCTGGAAAAGAAAACCGATCTGGACCGCGAAGTGGCCCAGATCCCTTGATAGAGCGGCTGGATAAGGAGCGAGCCCGACGGGCGTAAGCCAAATTTAGGCCTAGCCTGACGTAATGTGATAAACAATTCCAGGTTAGATTCCTAAAGAGTAGAGGAGGTTTTTTAGTGGGTAAACCCGTTTTTTAGGGGAGCCCCACACTACAGGCTGGCCACCTGTGTGCGTAATGCATTTTTCCGCCTCTCCCTCAAAAAAAAAAAAAAGTTGGAGGGATACATTTATATTAGGTCTAAAACTAACGCTGGTTTTTTGAGCGTTACATGCTGGTTTCAGAATTTGGACATGTACAATTATTTGGGAAAACAACTATAAAAACATGTGGTAAATAGGCCATCCATCCTCTTATTCGATAACATGACTGTACTATATACACATTTCTTTAATTATGTAGTGACGTTATAGCCATATAACAATAATTCGGATCTCCGCCCCATGGCCCCTTTGGATTTTCTCTTGAGTATGCCAGGCAGAGTTCTTAACTGTTGATTACATTTAAAATGCGTATGTTTTGTTGTGATTTGGTAAACCTTACATTACATTTGATGTGCATTACATGATGCATTTGATGTACAGTACATCTGATGGGTTTTGAAAATATTGAGATACCACAAATGATTTGACTCAGTGAGCTGAACCAATAAACGTTAATTGTATTTATTTATCCATTTATTTCTCCATTTTCTTAGGAAGGTTTCATTAAAAATATATTACTTATTGCTTCTTTTCTTAATATAGCCCTTAAAGCTAAAAAATTGTAATTTTTAAAGAGCTCAGGAACTATATTGGTGAAGTTATTTGTTTTAAAAATGTTTCAAAATGACAAAAATCGCAATTTAAGAACTGTTAAAATCAGCCTGAAGATTAGAAATTAAGATTAGAAATACGACAAAATGTCACAGGACCAAAGTTGTAGAGAATTGAAATACCACTGTTTGGCGAGAGCTAAAAAAAGAAAAATTGTATCTAAAAAATGTTGTCAGTTTAGCAGTTTTATTTTTTTGAGGATGTTTAAATTTCAAATTCCTCCTTTGGTTTAAACCATGCAAGTAACTTTTGTGCCAAATTTCAAGTTTCTAGCTCAACTGGAAGTGATCAGGAATTCGTCTCGCGTGTGAGTGAGTGAGTTGCCCTTGTCGATATATAGAAATTAAAAAAAGTAACGTGCTGTGTTTATGTAGAAGTTTATTTTTAGATTGGGTGTGTGCCAGAATATAAAATGCACTCTTCAATGAAAACAATCATAATGATAGCGTGTTAATTACATGAGATACCCCGTTCACCCGACCGCCTCAGACGGCTCGTGATAACCCCTGACATTGGCTGGCCAGCTGTCGTGACTTTGAAACATCGCCTCGTGCTGATTGTTTTCTTTTTATCTGTCTCTCTTGTTTACGAAGTTTTTCAGTGTCAAGCAAAAAAGGGAAATTGTTATTTTTAATTCACAACTTCATTGAGAGTGTAGCCTAATGTGTAAATGTCACTGAACAACTTCAATAATATGAATATTTCATTGCTAATTTGACAATAATTTAGTTTTAATTGTACTATTCGAAAATAATTTAATGTCGTTAAATATTTTACATTAATGATAAAATATTTATCATAATTTACAAGAACGGGGGTGTACAAACTACGAACACACGCAGATTTTTCCAAGCTTTCACTATTGTTTTCCTACATCAAAAAGTTGAAATTTTATAAAAAACCATTCAATTTTCATACTATACTAACAAAGCTGAAATTTTTGGTGGATAATATAGTTTTGTTTACAAAGCTAGAAAAAAGTCAAGATTTTGACTGGTCCTATAAATACAGAGGGTAAAAAATTATGCCCCCCTTATTTATTTATTTATTTATAAATAACCTTTGGAAAATAATAGTAACTTAACACAACGTATCTTTTCACGTTATCAACCATTTTAAGTCATGTCAGGGGGATGACCCACCAAGAGTCAGAAGAAAGTCTTAAATGTGGACTAATATGCCTAGTGGAGATAATAGGTGGATATGTACATAAAATTAAAGGCCTCAGCAGAGTACAATGCTGCATACTATACTTCAAATGGATTACCGCGATATAAATGGTAGGCAAACAAAGTTTTTATCCATTTGATTAAAATCAAATGGATAAAACTTAAGAATGAAACTACTTTAGTAATACTCAACCTTTTGCTGTTGGGATTGTACAAATGAAAAATAAAGATACTTTGAATTTGAATTTGGGTTTGTGCCTTATTACTCCAAATGCAATGAGGTTTAAAATTACGTATGATTTGACGAAGGCTAAAGAAGTTTCAATTTAAACGTGCTCCAAGGGACGTCCGTTAAAAGTCTTACAGGAATCGGCTTTGGCTTCTGTCAAATCATTCATCATTTTAAATATCCACCTTTGCATTTGGAGTAATAAGCCACAAAGCCAACACCAAAAGGTTGCGTATTACTAAAGTTATTTAATTTTTTTAGTTTTACCCATTTGATTTTAACGGAAACTTTGTTTGCCTACCATTTTTATCGCGGTCATCCATTTGAAGTATAGTATGCAGCATTGTACTCTGCTAAGTGAGGCCTTTAATTTTATGTACATATATACCTATGCTTACATTTAAGACTTTCTTCTGACTCCTTGTGGTAGAAATATACTCTACAGCTGATTATATTACCATTATTATTATTTTGTTTATCCTCAATGTTTTTACAACACTCATTAGTTTATTCTGAATTGTATGTGTTTTAAATAAGTTTCATTGTGTAAAATAAAGCCTACATTTCACAGGCAAATCTTGTTCTATTCTTTAACACTCCTGGTGGGCCGTATCCCCCCAAACATGGCTCAAAACGGTTGATAAATTAAAAAGATACTTTTTGTTAAACTATCATTCCCCAAATGATATTTATTTATCTTACAAACAAATGAATTTAAGGGGCCGGGAACTGCATTTTTTACACACTACACATCGTAGACATGGGAATAATATTTTACGTCAAACTCTTTAATTTTTGAAAGTCATTCAATATTAGACTATCAGTATCGTTATTAGTTATTTTGACTAATAGTTTTTTTTACTAACTAGTCAGTATATTTAATGCATTGTATGTAATAGAAACTTTTTGAACTAAAGAAAATAATCAAATATAAATTGGTCAATTATCCTTTCTCCATAAGATTAACATTGGAACTTTGAAAGCCTGTGGGGCGTAGCTCTGAGGACCGATGGGAATTAGAATGTGATTCTGCTCATCTACAGGACTACTATACCTTTCTAACGGTATGCACGGTTTTCTTCTACGAAGCTCACGAGCTGAGAAAAAAGGAGGAAAAGAAACATGCTTGCCTATTAATATATAGATAGATTGATGAGAAGCTTGCTTGGATTAATAGATTCAAAAACTATATACTTTTTTAAAGAAGTATAGCGATTTCTGTTACATATATTGAAAATTTTAACATGAGAATCTCTGTCAGACTAATAGACATAATTAATTGCATTGTTTAATAAGTGGTTGAGCTTTATTTGAATTTAATCAAGTACCAGGTTAACCGAGCCTTGCTCTTTGGTTTTAATTCAGCACTTTTGTTTTAGTGTCATGGTAAAAAAAGCTATTAAGCTTCCACCAACAGCCAACTATATCTCTTCACAGTTAACAGCTCTTTCAAAAAGTCTGCTTAACATTAATGTTACTTTCTTTTTGTTTACATTTCGTAGTCATTTCGTTACCAAAATAGCAACCCATAAGACCTATGTTAAAAATTACGATTTTAAACTTAATTTTAGACAAAATTTGATTATTCCTGGGTTTGAGGCTGTTTCTAAACTTTTTTGGGGGCAAAACACTCTTAAATGTAAATTTCAAGCAAAATCTACCGGCTAGATTTCGAGATCGTGGAACACGCATCTCTTCAGACACTGCTCGTATAGGATAAGTTCGGTAGTATGGAATATGTTTAAAATATTAATTTGTGTATAACTATTTGCATAATTAATACAAACTATGGGTATTAATTTGGGGAATTAACTTACGACTATGATGCGATCACACAAAACTCATCAGTTAATCAAAGTTAATATGCTCCTTCAAATTCTTTGATTGATAGTTTACTGACAATTTAATAATAAAATTAATCTAAAAGATGTATGCTTGTGGTAGTTTAAAAAAGAATTCCCTTTCTTATTTGAAGGACATTTTAAAATTAAAACCGTAAAAATGCCATACATTAACTAAAGATCAACTTACTTGCAGCTAGTTCAAAAACTCATTCTGACAATTTTAAGTTCGGTTGTTTGTTCTTCGACATCATAATTGAGGTGGATGTGCTTATTAATACAACTTCTAGGTAAAAATTCGCGAAACATTTTTAAACAAATAAATGATTTAAAGTGTGATTTTTTAGTATATTTCCTCGTCATTTTGACCCATATATTATTTTATAACTGCTATAAAAAACATTTTTAACGAAGCCTCATTAGGAACGAAACCTATTTAAACTAAGACCTATAGCATAAAATCCATACCATAGCATTCTCATAATATTTACACAGGGGAGATCACAGGATTTTATTTCGGGGGGGGGGGATATTTTTTTGTGGAGGGGTTCGTGGGGTATGGAATACCCACCAAGAACACGGCGAGTCCGGGGGGCCTCCCCCTTAAAATTTTTGAATTTTTGAAGCTAAATGCTTAGTTTTAGTGAATTCCAGAAGTTAAAATTTAACTTGGTGCAGACCTCTACTCCGTTAGAATTTGGAGTGAAACTAATAGGTTTTTAATATTAAATAAAGCGATCAGACTATTATTTAAATTTTGAAAAATGTATTGACTTTATATTACGAAATAAATAACATTCAGGCCAAGTACACAGTAAAAGGTTATAGTCTAAAGTTTAGTAAAAACACTTAAATACATTACTCATCAAGAGGTAAATACACGATACGTCTATAAGACACAGAATACAGTTTTAGAGATATTTTTGTTATAAAGATAATCTATACATATTTAATACGCAACATGGTTTTTTTTTTGTACAAGGAACTCCTCCCACAGTTTTTAACAGATTTTGATGATTTTGGTGTCATTGAATAGAGCTCGGAATAAGGTTCTTTTTAAAGTAAATTGTTAAATATCAATTTAAAAGGAAGGGCCCTACAAGCCCTTAAAGTTCCTAATTTTCCCATTTTATTAACATTGGCAGGGAAATTAGTGATTTTCAAGTAAACAGCTGTTAAGTGTAAACACCGTACATCAGCATAAGTACTATCATTGACTATGTACACTACCGTGAATAGACCTCTCATCCAATGCATTTAGCTTGAGGCAAAAATTTGGAAGTTTCGTGTATGCCGGCACCAGAGTTGCTGCCATCGATGTTGTTATTATATTTAGCTGAATTTAGTGTACATAGTCAATGGTACTATTCGCACGAAAGAGGTTATGTCATTGACTATGTAGTGTACATAGTCAATGGTTATGTTAAACCACGGAGTGTACCTGGTTAACGAACTGCTTTGAGCGTTTCACAAAACTGTAGAATTAATCTGAGTGGTCTCAAATTAAAGGTTTTTGCCAAAGGAACTGGTTAAAATAACGACATGTCAAAAAAGCTATGAGGAAAAGATAAATAGCGTAAGATGTCATCAAGAAGAAAACATGGAGATACGTTACATTGACATCTAAATAACATCATAATGTCTGTTTTGGATTGATTTTAAAACGGAAACTGGATATGACGCTAATAAGTAAAGACCATCTTTACATTAATTATAGCTTTCTATATTAAATTTTTACGTTGCTATTGGCAAGAAAACCTGCTAGAAGTGTCACTATATAGTAGTGCAAAAGTAAGGCTGCTGGCTCACTTCAAGGTCACCTGAGCGATGACGTCATCGAGGTCAATGACCCCACCGATGACGTCATCGATGACGTCATCGATGGCGCAATCGATGACGTCATCACTAATGACGTCACATCCATGACGTCACACCCATGACGTCACAGAAATGACGTGCGGATGACGCCATCACCCCTTACGTCACCAAAATGACGTCATCGATGTCACAAAGGTCAAGGTCACGCTGAAACCTAAAATTTTTCGGCACTTTTGCGGTTTCTCGCACTACGCTCCGAGTTTTAGTCCGGTTCCCATGACCTTGACGACTTGGAGCGAATTTGCGATGAGAAACAGCAAAAGTGCCGAGGAAACTTGAAGTTTGCAACGTGACTCTGCCTAAACCGTCATGTGACACCGCTCGGGTGACCTTGAACTAGCCCAGCTGCCTTACTTTAGACCAGTACTACAACCGCGATGCGCACCCTACGACAGACACCGAGCGACTGACTGTCCGGCCCCGCGCACTCTAGGTATATGGGAAGTGGTGGGGGAAATTGTGATAACCTTGGGAAACTTGAAAATGTCAAGCCGGGTAGCACCGTTTCGGTGCTACCTTAAAGTTACATGCTAAAGTGTGATGACCTTGAGTTAAAACATAGAAATACTACAAGTTGATACCTTCCCAGAGTTAAAGTGTGATGACCTTGAGTCAAAACACAGAAAAAATACAAGTTGATGCAGTCTCAGAGTTAAAGTGTGGTGACCTTGAGCTAAAATACTGAAGTACTACAAGTCGATATTGCCCCAGAGTTAAAGTGTGATGACCTTGAGTCAAAACATAGAAATACTACAAGTTGATACCATCCCAGAGTTAAGTGAGATGACCTTGAGTCAAAACACAGAAATAATACAAGTTGATGCAGTCCCAGAGTTAAAGTGTGATGACCTTGAAGTTGTAGAAGTGTGGTGACTTTGAACTACCCCAAATTGTCAGGAATTGGAGTAGCAACCGCGATGTGCACCCTACGACGGACACCGAGCGACTGACTGTCCAGCCCTGCGCACTCTAGGTATATGGGAAGTGGTGGGGGAAATCTCAAGGTCATCCAAATTGGGTTTTAAAAAAAATAAGAAACTCTAAACCTCATGCTCCTCTTCTTCCCTTTCCACCTCATTTGTTGACAATGAGGTTTTGGTTTTGTTGACAACCTCCTTTTCAGACTCCTTGTACAAATTGTTCAGCTCCTGCTGAGTCTTAATGGTTACCTCCTCGTAACTAGCACAACTTACATTGAGAGACATCTTGATGTTGTACGGTTGACCGTTGGAGTTGAAATGAGGCTGAGGCACAGCGCTTGGGGGAAGTTTCAAGGTCATTCAAATTGTGTTTTAAAAAATCCTATCTTGTTACTGAGCACATATGTCAGTAACAAGATAGGTGTTTTTTTCTCTTTTACATCTTTAATATAACAAATAAATAAACATATTCTACAATGGTAAGACGAAAGAAGACAACTGCTAGTCAGCTGAAATAATCCAAAGTCTGGCTCGCTTCAGTCTTCATGGACGCCGGTGATGAAGTCGCTGGAGAAGAGTAATGTTCAGACTCTTCTTTTGGGTGTCGGAGATTGCGTATATTGCAAGCGTAGACTTGCACATTTATACGGTAGCCTCGCGCCACCATCAGCTGCAACTCCTTGTACAAGTCGTTCAGCTCCTGCTGAGTCTTAATGGTTACCTCCTCGTAACTAGCACAACTTACATTGAGAGACATCTTGATGTTGTACGGTTGACCGTCGGAGTTGAAATGAAGCTGAGGCACAGCGCTTGGGGGTACTATAAAAAGTGGTGGGGGTGTTTGCATCGAAGCAGGTTTAACCTTTAGCTTGGTGGTGGGGGTAACTGTGAAATGCAAAGGTCAAAGGTCAAGGTCACCCGCGAAGTTTAAAAAAATGCAACATATCAATATGTGACAAACTTCACATATTGATATGTTGCATTTTTTGTCTTTTATGGTTTATTTATTTATAAAACATTACAATAACATATGTACAACAGTAAAATTAAAATCTAACACTGCTGCTTTTCGGCGATGTGGATGGTCAACTCGGTGGAATTGCTACCCGTGCAACCGTGGGAAACCAGGTAGAGACAGCCGGGTTGGATGGAGCGCAGATCCTCGTTCTGGAGGAGATGGACGAACCGTTTCGGCAGGTAGACTTGGAACTTGGGCTCATCCCCCGGAGTGAACGGTGCCTCGCTAAGACTGCAGCAAATGGCCTCTCCAACTGAAGTCTCCATCTTCTTCATGGCGTGGATAATGTAGTGCTTCTCGTCTTTAAGTTCGGAACACTTCTTGACGGGTAGTATGGTAGATTTGGAGTGAGCATTGAACTGCTCAACCAAAGTTTGCAGGAACTGGTGAGATGCCATGGTTGAGTTAAAGATTGTCTTCTTCTTCGTCTTCTTGCTGGGAGATGTTGTCGTCTCGGAATCTCGAGTAATACTCATGCCAGGTCCCGGTCTGCTCCTCACTTATATAACCCCCGTCACCCCCACCACTCCCCACTTCCCCACTTTGAAGGTAAGATGCGAGTTTATAGGCGTTTTTTAAAGCGCAATGTCTATCTTTTTCATGTTCTGGACTTTTAGTACAAATACAAACATTTTCCATCGTATACTTGTAGTTTTTATCCAAGTCCACATCATTAACCGGAACATGAGTAAATTCTTCGATCCATCTCTTCTTTTCCAGTCCTTTTGTATAAATATTGGTAAACCTGTTTGAAAACTGATGCATGATGTTATATAAGTCCGTGTAACTTGCAAAACCATCATACCAATCGATATGATGGAAATATTTTGAAATCCACCTGTTGGTAGTAGCGGCTTTGCTAGTTAATGATGAATAAGAACATGGTGGTTTGAACAAAAATGTATATGGAACACTTGTATTGATATCGAAAAACACAAGTTCTTTTATGATAAATCTATCATCATTACCCCGAAACGCTTGGAACTCAATTATACCAGGTTTGGACTTTACTTGTTCTTCTTCCTTGTCCATTGCGAAGATCACTCGTCTGCTCATGACGAAGTCCAAAGGTCAACTGAATTCCACACCACGGTAGGTACGACTTTTATACCTGGCCGTACAGTTGTTGGCGCGTTGGTGTATATTTAACGTGGGCACCGTCCCCGGTAGGCCTAACCCCACAAAGTGTTTGATATTGTTTTAAAAACCAACCATTGTCATCTAAGTTTCCATCTTTACATTCTCCTTGTTTTCATTTTCATCACTAACACTTGATTCTTCTCCTCCTTCTTCCTCTTCTTCCTGTTTTACTGATTTCTTATGTAGTTGAGCGTATTTTTCCAACTGTCTCCACATTTGTACTTCATGAGGAACCCTATTAAATATAGAAGTATCCACAGGTCCGTACAATATAGGTGCGTCCGGTTGTTTGTCCAAAGTGTCTTCCAAATAATCTTTAATAATAGAACTTGAAAACACTAGTTGTCTCAAGTATCTTGTTATTGGTTCAGTTGCACAGGTTAGAATAAAAAACTCTTCTCGATTAAGTTGAATCTTGTTATCATGTCTTGTTGTGTCTCTAAACCGCAATTGATGGTCACCACGATTCTTTATAATATCAATTTCCACATTTGAATCCAAAAGTCCTACTCTTGTCTTTCTTCCATACATGTTACTAGTTAAATAGCATTCTAGCAGATGCAAGTGCTTCATAAAAGATTCCCAAGCACTATCGGTGAACAAAATCATTTTGGGTCCATGAGTCAAAATTACAGTAGGTGAATAATCCGTCGATTTCATAACACCGATTAAAACACTTTTGTCCAAACTGGATGAGATTGGATAAAATATTCGCAAGAATACCTCACTCAATATGTTAGGAGAAATATTATCTTCAGTATCCCTTTTCTTCTTCTGTGCATTCTTTCTTCTTTTACCTTTTTCCTCAACATTATTACTGCCGTGGAGTTGTCCGCAAGCGTTGTGTTCATCTCCCTCCGGTTGACCTTGAAGATCTAAAAAGTCGGATATCTCCTTCTCAATATCTACTACATTTTCTTGTGTACCACTAGGAGAAGCCATATTGAATAAGATGCTACCCATACAAGAACAGGCAACAAACTGATGAGGAGCGACCTGAACACTCTGCTTTTATACTCGCGGAATGCATTGGAATGTAACAAAACCGGTTTTTTACAATACATTTTTAACAATTCCAGTTAAAGGTGTGTATGTTACGATTTTATCATGTAGAATTAAACAGTATGCAGTTGTATTAGCCGATATAGGCGCGTTGAATTCCATTTCTATTTTTATATCTACACTTGATGATTTTACCGATTCATTTTGTTTAGAACAATCGATTACAACTATAGGGTAACCATCTAAGTATTTTTCTGGTGATAGTAAAGGTGCATTCGTTTTACCATAATATGAACTTTGGAATCTTGCATACATATCGTACAATATGCTGTACTTTTTATTAGCGAATGACACATTTAAATTATCGTATGGAAAAAATTGTGAATTTAAATAAACTTTAATATTTTTCAAGTTGCAATGATCAAATTGGCCTGCATGTTTGGTGATGGTGTCTCTTCTGCCTGTTTGTAAACCAAATATAATATACCTGGCTCGTTCCACATAATTAGATGTTTTAACTGTCCAAGTGTGTCGATCCGTAGTTGGCAAGCTGGGATGTTCATGAAATTCCCAACTTCTAAAAGGAATTACAATATCACGATCAGCCTTTAACTTTCTTAATAGTAGCATTCTATGCTCGTCAGCTAATTTTACATGTGGAACTCTCCATACAATTTTGTCTAATGTTAATTTCCATTCTAAAGTTGCATCTGTTGTACCGTCTGGAGCTTTAATAATATCTTTATCGTTTGAAGATCTCAACAAAACTAATTCTTGTTTAACGTTTAATATTATTTTCCTATAATCTTCAGCAAAACCAAGCAACAAACGTAACGGAATATGAAAATCAAAATTTCCATTTGTATCTGGAGTGATTGTGTCTTTTGCAGGTAAAACCCATCCTGCAGGTTGTATTAAATTGGTTTCATTAGGTGATATAGATGTTAATCCCTTTAAAGTTGTTGCAATACCTACTTTTTTAGTAGAATCAACTGTTACACCTGATATTTCATATCTAATTTCATCAAACAGGAAAGCCATGGGATTATTTATAAATGGAACTGTTGTACCAGTAGTAGTACCGTCCTTTTTAGTAACTTTTCCTTCAATATACAAGTAACTTTCACATGGTAGTGTGTAAATGTCTTGATTTTGTATGGGAATACGAATTTCATCGTTATTGTTTAATTTTGATGAAGTGTAAGGGTTGTGGGTGTGATATTCTTTTTCCCATAGGGTTTCGTCGAATGTTGGACCCTGAGCTATATCCAGTATATCCATTATCGGTTACTTTTAATCCAATTCTCTCTAAGAAACGAATGTTCTCGCGTGTTAACTCCTCCACAGCTGAAGAGCTACTAATGCGGATTCCCGTAGGTTGTTCGCTTTTAAATGTTAAACCCATGGTTTTGTATTAAAGTGTTGATTTTAAATGTAATCTAACCGTAATAGGCTCTTCTCGGAAATCTATCAAGTTACCGTCTTGATCCAATACGTTCAACACGATGTCTGAAATGAAAGTGGTGTTCAAAGGTAGATATACCAGGTTTTGCGGCTTTTCAACAATTTTAAATCCAGGTGGTACACTGGGGTAAAAAGTATGTATTATATGAGTATTTGCTCCATCTCTGTAAGCTCCTTGTATAATATTACAAGTTATGTCTATACTATTGACTTTTAATATTGTTACAGTTTGTTTACCGGAATGTGTTTTATTTGGTTCTAAAATCGCTCCATCTTTGGGAAATCCTAATAAATCACCAATTGAGTCTGACTTACTGAAATCTATATAATATTTTGAAGTAAGCTCAGCTTTCATTGTATTGTTATTACCTTTTAGCGTTATATTGTCTTTTCCCATTTTATTTTGCAAAAATTCATTAATATGATCAATTTCATAAGAACCTGTGGGTAGAGTGCAAACTTCCAAGTCTGTAAACTTCCCACTGGCATCTTTTCCTTTATAATAATGTAATAAGTTATTTTTACCTTCCGTAACATTGGGAATAGAGTTGTAAGTTGTAAAATCCAACAGTGCTGCCTCCCAAAATCTTCCTTTTTGCAAGCGTAACGCTGGAAAAAGGATACTTCGTAAAGTGGACGATTTTCCTGTTAATGATACCGTATAGGAAGACATCTCAATAGTGACTGATACTTTTAGCTAGGAATTCCAAACATAAATGGCCGCATATTGAAGTATTATCAGGTTGTTCTCTTTTATAGTTGTAATATATGTTTTTAGCAGATTTAAAGTAATGTTCAAGTTCTTTAGGTGGTGGCAAATTTCCAAAACTATCAAAATAATATACATTACTATTTAGTTTCTTATAACACACCCAATGGGTGCCGGACCCTTCAGTATTATCCAAATTTACGATTCCAGTCTCATTTTTCCATATTTTCTTTGGTAAACTGTCTTTCATAAATACTCCGCGGAAAAATGGTATTTTTAAACAGGAAATATATTTAAATAATTCAACATTAGTCAACGCTTTATGTGGTATAACCAATTGATTTCTTTTATTTAATATGCACGATACGGTCTTAGGTATAGACCAGCCCCGTTTTTTACCATTGACCATATTGTCGGTTTTTTATTATTTTTCCTCGGAGAACGTCTTTTTAGTCTAATATTACCACCATGTTTTCTCTTGGTTGATCCTTTTTTATTCTTACCCCTCCTTTTTCCACCTCCTACCGCTGTTTTAGCCTTCATACCTGCTGTTACCGCTAAAGCTGCTGCTTTTTCCGCAATACTAGCGTCACTAGACTTTACTCGTTGCCAAGCTATATTCGCTAGCTTTTTATCAGCGATTGACCTATTTTTTGAATCGGTAAACGTGGAATATGCGATATCGTGTTCTTTACAAGCCTGATCTAACTTATTTATGCCTGGATCACCTCTTTCCAGTCGTTTTTTTCAATTTAGTTCCTGGTCCGCAATACTGATAACCTCCCGGTATGTGAAATTCGTATGGTAAAGCGTCTATTGCTCTGTTTACGATAGATCCTACTGGAATACGATTTAAAGCTTTACTTAACAGAGAAACCGCTGTGGACGTGATACCGCCTCCTTTCCGTATAGTGTCTCGATATGGACTGGTGTAATGAAACGCCATGATTGTCTTTTATATTCGAAAAGCGTAACCCATGTGTTACCTCTATGACAGGTTGCACATAAATGATGTAATATATGGTGTTATTTAATTAAATATCAAAATCACCCCAATCTGATGATCTAAACTTTTGTGTGTTATGATTAAAAAAATATTTATAAAGAATTTCTTGTTTAATCCATGTATTTCTCATTTTTTCGTCAATAGGTTTATGTTGTCCTGCTGCAATATAATTATGCATATCAAATAATAAATTACCTATTACTTTAACAAGAAAATTAACAGTTACAGCGTTATTGGCATAATCAGGGTCTGCAACATTTGTTAATCGTTTGTTATCACAATTCCACCATTTTTTTCCAGTTGGCTCTAATTGTATTATCTGTTCATAAGTAACAGCATCACCAGGCTTTTCACCAATACCTAAATTTGTCAATAACTTTCCTTTACCATCCCAAACATAATTGTTTTCTTCAAGCAAAGTAAACGTTTTATTTCCTTGTACAAATACATCTCCTTGACGTGTTACTACTTGGTTTTGTTTCACAAAACCGGAGGTTTCTTGTTTTAAAGTTTCCTTCATTTGACCCACCGTTGCACCATCTGATGGTGCAAAACCATCTTTTACATTCGCTAAACAATTACCAAGACAGTCAATAACTCCTACATCACGTGTAATACAATGATCTTTGATGTATTTTAAATTTACAGCATCATTTTCATTTTTTGGATAACCTATATCGTTAATAACAAATTTATAAAAAGAAAACCCATCTTTTGTCTTTTCAGGTATTATAGAATGTAAATAGCGTCTATTTATGCTGTCTTTTTCATCTACAGGGTCTGCTACGTTAGATATACGTCGATTTTCAGCATTATACGTTTTTCCATCGAATTTTAATGTATTTTTCAATTCCGATGATAAATAACCTCTGTTTATTGCATCAGCGTTTTGATTTGGCTTACCGACGTTGGAAATTCTATGATTACCCGCGTTATATGTGTTTTTGTCTAGTTTCAGTGTTGGTAATATCTCTTTTTTTAATACTTTTAAATTTATTGCATCATTTTCATCTGTGGGATCATTGATGTTTTTTAACCGTTTATTACTAATATCATAATCTCCATCAGGTGTTTGTGGTAAGCCAGCACCTCTTTTTAAAGTATTAAAGTAATATAATCCATCCGAGGAATATCGTCCGAACTTGTCAACACTCATGGTGCAACTGAATAACATTCTAGAGTGTAACCCATTTTTATAATATTAGTCTCGATTTCTAACCCGTATCAGTTTTTATACAAATTCTTAGTCTTTATCAGTTACATTTTCATCGCTCCCGGGACATTTAAAATATTTAAAATTTCCACTAACTAATGCTCCGTCTGATTCATTTCGAAACACATGATTTTTATGAATAAATTGTTCACCAGACAATTTTCTAAATCCGCTAAATGAATTTGGATCTGCAATTAATATATTTTGATAATCATTTACATCCATTAATTTAAATCTTTGCTTATTATAAATAAACTCTTTATTTGCACTGTCATATTGTAATGTTTGTCCTACAGTTGCAGCATCATTTGGATCTCTTCCATTATGCAAGTTTTTTATTACTTTATTTTTACATGTAAAAAATCTAAAAGAATGATCTGGATCTAGATGTACGGTTTGTGATAAAGCAGCTGCATCATGTTTTTCATAACCCCATCCCATATTTGATAACCCTTTACCCATGCAATCCCAAGCATTATTTTTGTATGTTAATAAATTGAATTTTTCATTACCTTGAACAAATTCATCCCCTTGCTTTGATACTACTTGATCTTGTTTTACAAAAGAGGTTGTTTCTTGTTTTAAGGTTTCCATCATTTGACCCACTGTTGCACCATCTGATGGTGCCGAACCATCTTTAACATTCGCTAAACAATTACCTAGACAATCAATAACTCCTACATCACGTGTAATACAATGATCTTTTATATATTTTAAATTTACAGCATCATTTTCATTTTTCGGATAACCTATATCGTTAATAACAAATTTATAAAAAGAAAAACCATCTTTTGTCTTTTCAGGTATTAATGAATGTAAATAGCGTCTATTTACGCTGTCTTTTGCATCTTTAGGATCATCTACGTTGGATATACGTTTATTTTCAGCAGTATACGTTTTTCCATTGAATTTTAGCGTATTTTTTAATTCTGATGATAAATAACCTTTGTTTATTGCATCAGCGTTTTGATTTGGCTTACCAACATTGACAATTCTATGATTACCTGCGTCATATGTGTTTTTCTGTAGTCTTAATGTTGGTGATATATTTTCTTTTAATACTTTTAAATTTATTGCATCGTTTTCATCTGTGGGATCTTTTATGTTTTTTAACCTTTTATTAGTTATATCATAATCTCCATCAGGTGTTTGTGGTAAACCAGCACCTCTTTTTAAATTATTTGCGTAATATAACCCATCCGAGGAGTAACGTCCGAACTTGTCGACACTCATGGTGCAACTGAATAGTAATCTAGGGAGTAACGCATTTTTATGAGATTACCCCACGGTTTCGGAGTTCATCCACTAAAGCCACCCATTCGTTTTCCAATCCAGTATGACCCGCTTCTTTAGCTTCATGTATTAGTTTCATTCTATCCACCAATTTATTGATATTATTGTAATAAATCACATTTGTGTTATATAGTTTCTTCATTAAACCTGTACCTGTAACAGATTTGTTTCTTTTTCTTGGTTCTGGAGCACTTATATCCAAAGTGGATGACACAAACCTTCGTTTTACAGGTTTTCTTGGCATTATCGGCATTGGTTGTCTTCTCGTTGTTGGTATTAACTTGGATACAAATACTCTATATTTTAAAGACCTAGATCTAAAAACTGGCTGGTCAGCTAAATACTTCCTCCTGTATGCATTGGTGTGTTCCAAAATCTGTTTATATGCTTCCATATCTTCTTCTTTAACTAACAATTCTAAAGGCTTTTTTTCAAATAATAATTCAAATAATCCTCTTGTGCCCTTATATCTTTGATTACCAACAATAATATTATCATCTTCATCAATGTTTACCGGGCTATTACCAACCATTAAACCTTCTTCTGTTAATCTTACTCCATAACTATGGTAGTTTTTATTAGGATTTATTCCAGCTAACATTTTTATCATGTATTTCCTTCCTAAAGGTCCTTTGTTATGAATGTTTTCACCCAACAAGCTTATGTTTGACGGACCTTCCCTTGCTTCTTCTTCTTTTTCCTCT
>JAQYXR010001734.1:0-26454 GCA_030545055.2 Neoaliturus tenellus | reverse complement strand
TAACGAAGTAGTCATAAAGTAAAACTAATGAGAGATGATGACTGAGCGGATGCAAGGCAATGAATGTTTGTGGCGCGATAAACAACCCAGTTTTATAGAGGCAATAACTCCAGTCAGATGGCGGCAGATGCCGAGCAAATGACTGGTTGACCGACTTTCACCAGAGTAGTAAGAGAAGTAGGGGGTTTCGGGGCAATGACCGACCGGAAAGGTCAATGACCCCCCCCCCCCGAAAAAATGGACCCCCCCCCTTACCCCTTCCCCCTTCCCCCACTCCTACCCCCACTCCTTCAGGCCAATGACCGGTCACCCGGTCACCGAACTAAACATGGCAGCTACCATGGATAATTCTAACCTCACTTGGATAATTCTAACCTCAAACCTTGGTTTTTGAGTCGCTGCGCATGCGCCGCTCCCCACTCTTCTGGTTTACTTTTACACTGGTGTCAACTGGACTGGATTGAATACTGTACTGGAGTGAAACAACTTCTCCCACTACTCAAGAACGGAGGAGGGATAGGAGCCCAATTCTTGCGTCAGTCGCCAACAAACTTTCATAGCGAAAGGTTGTTGGCGATTCAGCAAGAGGTTTCAAATATATAGTAGGCCTATATATATTTGAACTTCTTAAACTATGTTGCGTTTTTTAATGTAGTATGTGTGTGTGTGTTTTAGTTGTAAGTTGCATTTAATTTAAGAAAGAATTTGCGCATTGCGATGTTAGTTATAAGTTGGGTTTAGCATTAAGGTGTATTAATTTTAAGAGGTGTTTAGCATTAAGGTGTATTAATTTTAAGAATAATGATGGTATTTGGTTGTGTTGAATTATTTGGTTTTTAATAATGATGTGTTGGTACTAATAATTTATGTTTGTTTTGTGCATTTGTTTTGCCTTACAGCTAGATGTTAGGGGGTAGATTAACTGTAAATTCAGAAGTTCAGTTGAACTTCATTTAAAATGGGTGGGACATCCGCAAGCCGGACTTTTTTTTTGCATTTTGTTTAGGAATATGATGGGTGGGATTAGTTTGGGTGGGGTTAGAGTTGCGTTTCTGCATTAACTGTTCCAGTTTCCCTGAAATTAATGGTTACGCTTTGATGCGGACGGGAAGTTACGCTTTGATGCGGACGGCCCAGGGACCTCCCTTGCAGAACGTAACTAGTGGGTTGGGAGTGGGAACCGCTAGGCAAACAGGGTGGTGGGAACAGTATTACTGTTCCCATCACCTTGGATCATTATAAATCTTGAATGACCTTGACCCACTTTTGGAAGGGTCAATGACCCCCCCCTTTCCCCCACTCCTTCCCCCACTCCTTCCCCCACCTCCCGGGCCAATGACCGGTCATGACCGGCTGCTAACCCCTCTCATTTGCATACCGTTATAAAAGCCGAGCCAGCCGCGGCCAGTGTTTCATTCTGATTCCAGACGTTACGCTGCGAACTTGGAGTTATAACCATGTCTTCTCTACCAACTACTATTTCTACTACTTCTACTTCGACTTCTATTTCTACTATGGCTGTTCCTGCACCTAAGAAAACTCTTCGCCTCAAAAACCTTCCTGATTGCTACAAGAACCGACTTGCATCTCAACCTTCAACTTCTGGAGCTATTCTTCTGCCAACCAACACTTCTAGACTTCGTAGTATTTTTTCACCGCCTTCGCCTTCGCCTTCAAAGGACTCCGCACCACCATCAACTACTATGCCGCCACCGCAGAAGCCAGTTCACCACCATCCTAATACCCCTTCCGTTGAAACCATTGTTCATCGTCTTAGCACACCCATTATCCCACTATCACCATTGCCTCCTACCCCACCACTTAGTACACCTGAAGATCATACCTATCACAAAACTGAATCCTCTCAACCTGCTACTAAATCATCTCCTAAATCAGCTCCTAAATCAGCTCCTAAACCAGCTCCTAAACTTACTCCTAAACCTACTCCTAAACCTGCTCCTTCAGAGCAATTTCAATTATTACAAGAACAGCGTCGTAGGGCATTTAGCCGTCCCACTACTTGCCCTGAAATGCTTACTAGGGGAATTAAGAAAGGATCACCTTGTGGGAGGAAATGTGTAAAAAACGAAAGTTTTTGCCGTGTACATGTCGTAAAACACATTTCTGAACCACAAGTGACAGAAACCCCCACTGTTGAATACCAATCCAAAATTATTGGTGTAAAAGGAAATAGGCTTAAGAGAGGTTTTGTCTATTTTTTTGAAAGTGTTATTGACAACGAACACATTTTGGCAACTTGTAACGGCGTAAGATATAATATTAAAGTGATTGAATCCTTGCGCAAAGAGAAATCTGTTTATGAGTTAGACTCTAAAGACTATCTCCTCAGACACAAACTGGATGGTATTACAAGGTGGGGGCGTAGCAAGTAAATTCACATAGCTTTTTCCAAATTATTGCTTAAAAAAAATACTGGGGGAGAAACACAACGCGTTATAGCGTTGTGTTTCTCCCCCATTATTTTTTAACACTCTAAGTCTCGTGACCTACTTTCATGTGAGTAGTGAGTAAAGGATGGTTCTGTGTCTGTCTGCATTCCTTCGGGTCAATGACCGGACCTGAAAGGTCAATGACCCTCCCCCCCCGAAAAAATGGAGCCCCCCCCGAAAAAATGGAGCCCCCCCCCCGAAAAATGGAGCCCCCCCTTCCCCCACCACTCCTTCCCCCACCACTCCTTCCCCTACCACTCCTCTGGGTGAATGGCCGGTCATGACCGGTTGTCTACCTACATCTAACCGTTACACTAGCTACTCCAGAGTCTTCATTCCAATCCGTGCGGCCACCACTGCAATATGCCTACTCTATTAGAATTATGTTTGCGACAGATAGTTTCAAATATAGTGTTGGTGGAACTTGCATTTCAAGATGCAAACCTTCCACTAACACTACGTCAAGAAGTGTATTCTTTTTATAAAGAAAATTTTGGAGTTTTTCATTACCTTCAGTATAAATTTATGGATGGAACAAATATGTGTCCAGAATGCGGTTCGGCTGCAATAGGAAATGGATTATTGGATTTTATAATAGATGGTGGAATTTATGAATACAAATCTTACTTGTCATACAAGTTTATCATCCCAGAAGAAGAAAAATGCGATATTTGCGCACTTAATTTGTACAAGTTTATACAAGCCGATCCTGCTGAAATCCATTTAGAAAACAACAGTGAAGTCCCTTATTTTTTTATGGCTTAAGCTCCATAGCAGTCCACCAAACCCAGCCAAACGGCCCTTTTCAGGGCCACCTAAGACTTAAATTTAGGGATGTAAGCTATTTAGCTTACATGCGACTTAGCAGAAATAAGTTCTGCTACATGGCTAGTTTGATCCGTGTAGTAGTAAGCAAAGGAGGGTTCTGTGTCTGTCCCCCACTCCTTAGGGTCAATGACCGGACCTGAAAGGTCAATGACCCCCCCCCCCCGAAAAATGGAGCCCCCCCCCTCCCCCACCACTTCTTCCCCCACCTCCTGGACCAATGACCGGTCATGACCGGCTGGTAACCCCTCTCATTTGCATACCGTTATAAAAGCTGAGCCGGCTATGGCTAGTGTTTCATTCTGGTTTCTTCCACCGCTCTTGTTGATTTGTTTCTGCCAGTCTTAATATTTTTATTTTTTTAAATGCTTCCTTACCCTAATGAAAACTTTAATCCTTCTGAAAATGCTGATGTTTTTCAACCACCTGAAGATGATGTAGTAGATGATTTCCAACAACAAGAAGAAAATGACAGTGAAGATGAGATTGAACATGAAGAAAATGTGATAGAAAATATGGATAGTAGCAGTGAAGATGACAGTGAAGATGACAGTGAAAATGAAATTAATGAAATTGAAATTTTATCATGTAAGCAATACATAGTTAGTTATTTGAAGTAAGGAAGCTAATGAAATATTTATATTGGATTCATAGTTGGAAAGTGGCTTAATAACCACATTACCCTTTCCCCACCTCCACCCTATCCCTTCCCAATCCTTATTCCTTCCCCCTCCCATATTTAAAATTTATAAAAGGCGGGCTATGAACCTTCAGGTTTTTAGTCTGTACTTGCACTTTGTGCTGTCAAGTACATCACAGCAAATATGCCTCCTAATGTGAATTACCATTTTAATTCTTCTGAAATTTCCGATGTTTTTCTACAACCTGAAGACATTTTAAATAATGATAGTGAGAGTGAGAGTGAAGACGATGATGATTATAGTGTTGAACTTAGTGAAGAACGTAAAGTTATAGCAATTGATGCACAATTTCCATTTGATACAATAGAACAATTTTTGGTTGAAGCTAATAAATGGTTAAATTTAGGATGTTATATACGAATTGACTCTTTTATATTGTATGGTGATAGTCATTCTTTCCTTGTCACACCAAATGACAGAGACCGCATGTTGCAGTGGGCACAATCTATGATGGAGTGCTATGAACAAGGTGTGGACACTGGTGGCTATTTTCTTGCACAAGTAGTGTAATAACAAAATTACCTTTCCCCCACCCTACACCCTATCCCTTCCCAATCCTTATTCCTTCCCCCTCCCCATTTTTAAAATTGATAAAAAGGCAGGCTATGAACCTCCAAGTTTCTAGTCTGTACCCACACCTTGCGGCATCAAGATGCTTACCAGACTTGATGGTTTCATAGCCAATGATATTAATATATGGAGTTTAATAACAAACTTACGGATAAAATTGAAGAAAAAATTATGGCAAACAATGAGCTAGGAGTTATTGTTTTTGTTTCATTAGTAGAACATTTTGAAATTTTGTATAGTATAAAAGTAACAATTAATAATATTAATGAACTATTTCCTTGGACAATATTTATTCGCAATAAAATTGAAGAGCAGAAAATTATAGTAGATGTGACAGCAATGAAATATAACCTAGATAGAGAAGAATAGATACTAACCCCCCTCCCATTCCTTTGTTTTGCAAAAATAGTGGGGGTAGGAGTATATATAAGACTAAGTAAGCGATACATAGTTTGTTGTTTGAAGTAAAAGAAGTAGTAAATAAACATGTTGTCTAAAGATACTCCATTTATTAATTATTTTGAAGTTAATGATGTTTTTGAAAGCACAAATGAAATACAGGAAGAAAACATAGAGGAAAATTATAATGAAACTAATAATGATTCTATGATGGAAGAGGAAGAAATGGTACAGATTGAACAAGAAATATTTGAAGAAATGATAAACGATAGTGATGAAGATATAATTAAGGAAGCTATTGAAATATTTATATTGGATTCATCGTTGGAATCACCCATATCACCTTTACTGTCTTCTGAATCTGAATCTGAATTGGACTAAGGTACCCCCACCATTTTGAAGAAGTAGTGGGGGAAAAATATCCCTACCACAAGTTAAAAGTTGGTGGGGGAATGTTTATAAATGTGTTAAATATTTGTGCAGGAGATCAGTCTTAGGGAGACTAGTGACTGAAGATGTTTCGTAAAATACCTTTTGATCCTTCATACTACAATCTGTTTGATATACATCGTTTTCCAGACATTGAGGAGAAATTGTACAGAAAATTTTGTTCTCTACTCGATAAACCACAAAAACTACCACCTAATACTTTTACCTACAAGCTACCCATCATGGACAAGGACGATGTAAGCAAAATACCATTAGTTCAAGTAAAATTTTTGGAAGAAAAAAATCTTGTTTGTGTGTGAGAAGTGTTTCATAATGATTATTCAAAAAGATTGGCTTTCGACTTTATTCAAGAACATGCAGGATCTGAAAGAGAACAATAACCAGAACCATATTACAAATATCTTTTCGAGAATGGAGCGAGTGTAACGGTAGAAATAACCATTACATTAGTATAACTCTCCCCACCATTGACGTCTCCCCACCATTGGCATCTCCCCACTACTGACTTAAATTTGGTGGGGGAATGTGGATAAATGTGTTGACTATCTGTGTAGAAGCTCACTCTTCGAGAAATTGTTGATCAAAATGTTTCATCATGTACCTTATGATCCGACTTCTTCCTTCAGGGAAAAACAAAGATTAAAACGACTAGAAAAAGAAAGACAAGACCGAGAAGATATGAAGATGGAATTCAATAGACTACAATTTCAAATACCAGGAATTGAACTTGGAGCACCAAGATTGAAAACTCTCCACTGGGCTGGAAATTATATCAAATTTTTGAAAGTAAGAGATCTAAAATTGAAAAGATTAGAAATGGAAAATCGAGAATTGAAGAAATTAATATCACACATGTCTGGTAATACAACTGTTCAAGAAGGTGAAGAAGAAGGAAAAGAAATTTTAGGAATCTAAATTATCAGCACCCCTTATAGAGAATAGGGAATAGATCACTTTGTGGTAATGTAATAACATGCCGCTTAGTGATCTATTCCCAGTTCTCGCTTAATATCCGATGACCTTGACCTACATAAAAGTGGTGGGGGTAAGAGCATATAAAGAGATAGTTATGGATATAACTTTCAGTACAAGTCTAATACTATGGACAGCTTGTTAGTTTTGTGTTTACAACAAATTATTAATAATGGGTTTCTTTACCATCATATAATAAGAACAAATAAATGTGAAATACCTCAACCAATTCGTGAAATGCTCATCAAATTTAAGAAGGACAATTGTGGATTTGGTATTTATCTTGCTTATATTTTTGAAGATGGAACACAAATGTGTCATGATTGTGGAAAAGCATCTGTTTTAGATTTTGAACAATTTGAAGACGATGGAGGTAAATTAGTTCACCTTGTAAAAGGCCAAGTGATGAAATTTGAAACAGTTAAGAAAAAATGTAACATTTGTGCACAAAATTTGTTTGAATTTATTAAGTATAGTGCATTGAAATCATAATACCCCTTCTACATATGAAGAAGGTGGGGGAAAGGAGTGGAGATTATAAAGTGGTGGGGGAACATGTATAAATGCAGGTTATTTGAAGAGACTTTTAATATTATTGCAGCATTTGTTCAAACAACATGCAGTTTGAAGTTCAGCATTTCAAAATTAAATACGAGGAATGGACCTCAGTTGCAGAATTTATCAAATCGAAAGAAGATAGTAACATGTTAGTTCAAGTAGTTTGTTACACCCATAATGAAGAAAGCCATGTGAAGGTGATGAACTACCTCAATACTCCAAATACTACTTCAAGAAGCCCAGAATTTATTAAGTATGTGAAGGAAGAAGATGCAGATGTAACATTAGAAGTCTGGTACAAAATTTGAAATGTGAAAAGAAGAAAATTATTGTGGTGGGGGGAAATGTACAAGTTAGTGGTGGGGGAAATGAGATAAAACCGGCAAAATTGTAGAACAGAATTCACTCTATACAACGATGGAGCATCCTTCCACAACACCTGTATTGGCATCTGAGGATTGGCATCAACCAAATACTTCAAGTTTAAATTGTTATGAAAATCAGAAGCCTAGTACTTCAAATTGGTATGAAAATCAGCTACCTAGTACTTCAAGTTCAATTTGGTATGAAAATCAGCAACCTGCCACTTCAAGTGTAAATTGGTATGAAAATCAACAAATTACTACTTCAACACAAAATTTGTATGAAAATCAACAGCCGACAACATCAACTCATTTTTGTACATCAGTATTTAAAGTATCAAAGCCCCATACAGATTGTAATAAGTTAATATCAGCTCAATCAGGAAGAATCAGGAAAAACACATACATGAGAGAAAGGTGCAAGAAAGAAAGGATAGAATTTACAAAATTACAGTTAACAGTTCCCTCTATTAAAGTGGGATGTACTAGAATACAAACTTTGCAAGCAACCAATGCATATTTGTTGGAATTGTTAGAAAGAATTGAAAAGTTGGAGAAGAAGAATGAACATTGTAAAAAGTAAACACTCATTCCCCCCAAGAAAAACAAAAAAAAATAATAAAATAGTAAAATGAAAAAAAGTAGATGTAGAGTAGAGAGCGAGGAATAGATCACTTTGTGGTAATGGACTAACATGCCACTTAGTGCTCTATTCCTCGTTCTCGCGTTATATTGGATGACCTTGACCTACATTAGTAGGGTGGGGGAAATTGAAAATGGTGGGGGAAAGTGTATAAAGGACAAGCCTACTATAGAGGAATCACTCTGAAAGTAAACTTGTCAGAAGTATGGACTTGACCACAAGCAAAGAAGAAGATAGAAAACAAAGATTTCGAGAAATGGCTAAAGTAAGAGAGTCAAGAATAAGGTTGAGATTTTACAAACTACAGAGATTGATTCCTGGTGTTCAGTTAGGAGAAATAAGATCAAGAACGGTAGACATGGCGGCTGATTACATCAGTTACTTACAATCTGAAGAACTTTAAAAGAAGAATTAAAAAGATTAAATTTTCTCAAATTTGGATTACTACTAGAAGCTATGTTTATAAATGTACAAGAAGAATTATCACCAAGAGGATTTATAACTAAAAATCAAACTATCATAGGAAGTTCAGACATTGATTCAATAGTTGAAAAATGTATAGAAGAAATATTAACTAAAATTCAGGAACATGAAGGACGAGGATCAGGGTGGAGTCTTATAAGTATTGAAGGATTAGATATAAGAGTTCATAAACATGGATATGGACTAATGGGATCTAGTTATATTCGTTTACCAAAAATAATTGAGGATACAAGATCATGTGTTAATGTAAAAAATCAAGATAACGAATGTTTTAGATATGCGATGACATGTAAATTTGTACCAAATCATTGTAATGAACCAAACCAGCACTATGAAAATCAAAGATATAGATATAACTTTCAAGGAATTAGTTATCCTGTATCACTAAAAGATATATCAAAATTTGAGAAGAAAAATCCAGGCACATCTATTAATGTTTTTGGATTAGATAGTTCAAATAAAGTTTATCCTTTACGTATTGCTAAAGAAGAGCTAGCAGATCATACAGATTTACTACTACTAACACAAGGAGATGTATCTCATTATGTGTATATAAAGAAATTTGACTCTCTTGTTAATAAACAACTTTCAAAAAATCGAAACAAAAAGCTGATCTGCAAAAGATGTTTTAATTTCCAACGAGAAGGAAGACAAGGAATGGAATGGTTACAAGAGCACAAAAGATTATGTAACAATAATTATGAAGCAAAAATTATTTTACCTTCAGAAAGCAGAGCATTTGTTACATTTCAAAAAGTTCATCATCAATATCGTATCCCTATAGTTGTATATGCGGATTTTGAATCAACACTAATTCCTATAGAAGATGAAAATTGTGAAGCTAGAAAAAGTGTCAAATATCAAATGCATAAACCAAATAGTTTTTGTTTAATGGTTAAATCAACATTATCAGAAGAACATTTAAACCAATATGGATTAACTTCAGAACCTCTAGTATATCGTGGTGAAAATGTGGAAACAATATTTCTTGACCATTTATATTTAATAGCTGAAAATGTACAAAGATTATATACAAATATCATACCAATGAAACCGATGGAGGAAGAAGAGGAAATTCAACATGAAAATGCAACTCATTGTTTCTTATGTAAAAATGAATTTACCATTGACAATTATAAAGTTAAAGATCATGACCACCTTACAGGTTATTACAGGGGTGCTGCTTGTAATAAATGTAATTTGAGCTATCGTTTACCACTATTTATTCCTGTGGTTCTGCATAATCTCAGTGGGTATGATGCTCATTTTATAATACCTGAATTAGGAAGAGACGATGGTTCGATAGATGTGTTGGCTGAAACTTCAGAAAAATTTATAAGTTTCTCTAAAACAGTTGGAAATGTCAAATTAAGATTCTTAGACTCCTACCGATTTATGCCATCGAGTTTGTCTAAACTTTCTGAAAATTTAAGGAAACAAGATTTTATTGAAACAAAGAAGATTGTAAGTAACGACAAACTGGATCTCGTACTTCGCAAAGGTGTTTTCCCATATGATTATATAGACAGTTTAGAAAAGTTTAATGAAACATCACTTCCGCCAAAAGAAGAATTTAAAAGTAAACTATACGACATGGACATATCTCAAGAGGATTATGATCATGCATGTAAAGTATAGAATGAATTAGGATTTACAACATTGGGAGAATATTCAGATTTTTATGTTAAATTAGATGTAACTTTATTATGTGATATAATGGAAGAATTTAGAAATACGTGTTTTGCAGCATATGGATTGGACCCTCTTCATTCATACACTTCACCTGGACTAGCATGGCAAGCCATGTTGAAAGAAACAAATTGTAAATTACAACTTCTTACTGATATAGATATGGTTTTGATGTTAGAATCAGGAGTTCGAGGGGGATTGACACAAAGTGTAACCAGACATGTTAAGGCGAATAACAAGTATCTGCCCGATTATGATGCATCAAAACCAACGACATTCCTAGGTTATTTCGATGCAAATAACTTATACGGATGGGCAATGTCAAATCCCCTTCCATATGATAATTTTAAATGGATAGATCCAGAATCGATTGGAAACATTATGCCAAAGCATGGTGAAACTGGTTACATTTTTGATGTTGATTTTGAATATCCTGAACATCTTCACGATCATCATTACGATTTACCACTTCTTCCAAAGACTGAAATTTCCCCTACTGGAAGATGGCCGAAATTATTAATGACTTTAAACAATAAGTCTAGGTATGTTGGACATTATTGGATGATACAACAGGCTTTAGACTTGGGATTAAAAATTACAAAAATTAATCGAATACTACAATTCTCTCAATCTTGTTGGTTGAAACCATACATTGACAACAACACAAGAAGAAGAGCTGCCGCTACGTCAAGTTTTCAAAAGGATTTCTTCAAACTGATGAACAATGCAATATTTGGCAAGACTTTAGAAAACAAAAGGAAACATAAGAATATCAAATTAGTAACTGATCCAGTAAAATTACAGAAACTAGTGCAACAACCAAACTTTGGTTCATCCGTAATTATAAATGAAAATCTTGTCGTCATTTCTATGAACAAAAAATCAGTTCTATTGGATCGTCCTTTATATCTTGGAATGTCAATATTAGATATTTCTAAAACACACATGTACGAGTTTCATTATAAGAAGATGGTTAATTATTATGGAAGAGATAACATTGGTATTGCAGATATGGATACAGATGCACTTATTTACTGGATTAAAACAAATGACATGTATGAGGATTTACGAACCTTTGTATATAAAGATGATTTTGATTTTTCCGATTATCCTAAGGACCATCCAAATTATGACTATGACAAAAACAAAAAAGTATTGGGAAAATTTAAAGATGAAACAAATGGTGTGCCAATGATGGAAATTGTAGCATTGATGTCCAAACTGTATTCGTTTCAACTGTACATAAACGAAAGGAACGAACATCAAGTCACGAAGAAAGCCAAAGGAATAAAGACATCTTTCCTAAAGAAGAATGTACAGTTTCAACATTATAAAAGATGTTTGTTTGAAAATGTTGAAACAACTGCAACATTCAACACTATTAGAAGTTATAACCACCAACTTTTTAGTGTCAAACAAACAAAATGGGCATTAAGCTACAAAGACGACAAGCGATATATTTTAGAAGATAAAATTAATACTCTACCATTTGGCCACTATTCCTTAAACCCTATTGACCAGTAAACCTATTCTTCGTCCTTTACCTTCTTCCTTTTTCCTTTCCGTAAAAAAGAGGGGACATGGCAAGCCCAATGCCATGTTCCCTCTTTTTTACACTAATATTAAATGACCTTGACCCATATTTCAACTATATATAAGAGAATAAACCATTGTATGGATCAGTATTTCTACAAACAGTGTGCAAGCAACACTTTAAGATGGAAAGTGTAAAGGATAAGATTGTAAATGAACTACATAAACCAGCAAGAAGAAGATTTCCAAGAAGAAGTACAATCATTAAAGGAATGAATGATCTTTACCAAGCTGATCTTATTGAAATGATACCACACAGTAAATTAAACAAAGGATTTAAATATATTTTAACAATTATAGACTGTTTTACTAAAATAGCTGATGCTTTACCGTTGAAGGACAAGACTGGTAAAAGTGTTACCAAAGCTATGGAGACAACAATACAAAGAAATAAATTTAAAATTTATATTTTAAGATATTTTAAAACATTTACAAACGGATGATGGAAAAAAATATTTTAATAAAGATTTTGGAGCTTTGATGAAAAAATATAAAATAAATCATTATTCTACAAATTCTGAAGTTAAAGCTTCAATAATTGAAAGATTTAATAGAACATTAAAAGGAGCTATGTATAAACAATTTTCAAAACGAGGATCATATGTGTGGTGTGACATATTACCACAACTTATAAAAGAGTATAACAACAAATATCATCGCACCATTGGAATGAAACCTATCCAAGTAAACAGTGCTAATGCTAAAATTGTATTACAACGCATCAAAAATAATACAACACCAAAAATAGAAAAGTTACAACCCAAAAAGTTTAAGGTTAATGATAAAGTTCGTATAAGCAAATACAAAGGTGTATTTAGTAAAAGATATCTGCCAAATTGGACTAATGAAGTATTTACAATTTATAAAGTGCAACCAACTATACCTGAAACTTACATTTTAAAGGATAATAAGGGTGAATTACTTCAAGGTGGATTCTATGGACATGAGTTGTTAAAATCAACAGTTGGTGATGTATATCTTGTTGAAAAGGTTTTACAAAGGAAAAAGGATATGGTTAAAGTTAGGTGGTTAGGATTTGATAAAAGTGAAGACTCTTGGATTCCTTCAAAAGACTTGGTATAGTTATTAAATAGCTCATTATGTGTTTAACCTTTAAACAAGATGGAGATTGTACAACAAAAAGATCGATTTAATATTAATAATATTGATGAATTGACAGTTGACAATAATAAGTTAAATCATGGTAAACATGGTGAATTACTACCAAATACTATAAGATGTTTAATAACTGGTCCTTCAAATTGTGGAAAAACTAATGTTGTCTTTAACCTTATAACTAATCCTAAAGGTTTACGCTTTAACAATATATATATTTTTTCAAAATCATTGCAACAACCAAAATATCAATTATTAGATAAAATACTTGCAAGTGTACCTGAAGTGAATTTCTACAAGTTTAATGCTAGTGAAACAATAATGCAACCAAGTGAAGCAAAACCATTTTCCATTTTTATATTTGACGAAGTTTCTTGTGAAAATCACGATACTATAAGAAATTATTTTGCTATGGGAAGACATAATAATATTGATAGCATTTATATTGGTCAAACATACAGTAAAATTCCAAAACAACTTATAAGAGACAATGCAAATATGTTGATCATCTTTAAGCAAGATGAGACAAATTTAAAGCATATATATAATGATCATGTTAATGCGGATATGCCATTTGATAAATTTAAAGAAATGTGTAGTAAAGCATGGAATGAAAAATATGGATTTCTCGTTATTATGAAAGAAGAAGATATTAAAAATGGTAGATATCGTATAGGATTGGATAAATTTGTATTAATACGTTGAACTACCTATGCTACATCTAGTAACACGTTGAACTTCACAGTGTAAACATGGTGAATCAAGAAAAACTATTAAAAGAAATAAAATCACTCAGTGATTCTATTAGGATAAAGAATCGTGCATTAAGGATGGGTTTAAGTGAAAGAGAAGAATTTTTAGAGAATACATTTAAACCTATCACGGAACCTTTAAAACAGATATCAGAAACTATTGGTAAACCTCGTTATGAAGGAGATGTTTTACTACCAGTTTCTAAACAAGAAGTACAAGCATTAAAAAAAGAAGATGATGATGATGATTCATATACAAGTGCTAGTGAACAAGAAGAAACAAAAGATGAAGAAGAATCAATTGTTGAAAAGGAAGAACAGACAATACCTGAAGCAGAACAATCTATTCCAAATTTAACTCAATTGAGTAGTGATATATTACAACATGGACCTCTTGGACGAAAATTTATAATGAAAATGCTACATGACATGAAATCAAATCCTAATTTAAGTAAATCACATGTATATGGAGCAAGAATTGATGGAAATGAATTGAAAATTGGTAACTCTAAGCTTGAAGTAACTCAAGACGATTATATCATTATTGGTGATCATAGATATAAAGGAACAAAAGGATTATATGAATTAATTTTTAAAAATATACCAATAAAATATTCAGCAAAAGATTTAAATACTTTTAAAGAAATTTTACAAAATACTAACGCTCATAAAAGAAACTACTCAAAGGATGCAATGATTAATCGTTCACGTGCAACAAAATATAGTATTGTTATAAAAAAAATTGTTTCCCCCACGAAAATTACCAACATTACGTACCACACCGGCTGTGAGACAACCTTTAAAAAGAAAATCTTTATCACTTATGGATTTATCACTTCTTGAACAACATGGTAAAAAGAGTAAAGGAGATACTTCAACATCTGGTAAAGGATTAATGAAAAATCTATACAATACAAATGTTATCTATTACAACGACATCAATAAATTAGTTGACAGAATGAGACTATTGCATGAAGCTATGGAAGCCGGTCATACTGGTTTAAATAATGAATGGGTGGCTCTAGTTGATGAACTTAAAAATCGTGGCATAATTTTATAATTGTCCGCAAATATAAAGAAGTTACAAGTATAAGATGTATCAGTTCTAACATGAGCGTCGACAAGTTCGGACGCTACTCCGCATTAGGAGTGCAAGTTGGAGAAGACAGAAAAAGAAACGGATTACCGCAAACACCTTAAGGTGACTATAACATAAGTAATAAACGTTTAAAATTAGTTAAAGATCCAGAAGATACTGATGGAGCAAATTTAAAGACAGTAAAAGAAGCTACTTCAACATCATTGAAATTACATAAGAATACTTATGATGTTAAATCACATAGATTAATTAATTTTGGTAAACCAACTGAAGGTTCTGATGCAATTACTAAAGAGTACTTATCATCTGAACTTTCAAATACTTTAAAATTGCAATGGGGTAACAACTTAAAAGATGGACAAACATATGATGCTGGAAATTATAGAATAACCAACGTGGGAAATCCCAAAAATGATAAAGATTCAGTTAATAAAGAATATTTACATTCTATAATACCTGAAAAAACTAAACATGGATATTCTTTTTATAAATTTATTATAAATGACATTGGATACCCAAAGGAAGACGGTGATGCTGTAAACCTAAAATACATCAAGGACAACTGTATTTTACAAGATGTTAATGAAATCGATTGTCATGGTAAAACATTGACAAATGTAAAGTTTGGTTCTCAACCAAAAGATGCTGTTACTATGGAACAATTATCTAAAGAATTAAAAAAGGAAACATCCAATTTTGTAAAACATGAAGATGCCGTGTTAAAGCGGGGAGATAAATTTATACATGGAAATGAAAAGTTTAATTTAATGCAAGGAAATAATGATGAATGGGATGCAGGACATAAAACAATAACAAATGGAAGATTTGGTATAAAAGATACAGATGTACCTCTAATGGTGCAAACATTAATTGCGAGTGGTGGTACATTAGGTACATACAATGGTCGTAATAGAAGAATAAAAGATATTTATCCTGGTTACGAAGAAAATGATTGTGTTACAATGAAACAAACAATAACTTGGGATAAACACTTTGGGACCCAATATGATGCAAAGATGAAGAAAATAATTAATATTTTACCAGGTGAAGATTCAAATGATGCTGCTACTATTGGACAAGTCATAAAAACATCAAAAAGTGATTCAACAGCTTACACATGTAATGATAAACGTATTATGCAATTACATGATCCTCAACATCCAAAAGATGCTGTAAATTTAGATTGTTTAATAAGAATAGTGGGCAATTTACTTATTGATACCCATAATCATATAGCTAGTACAACGAGTCATGTGATAATTCAACCCGATGAACGGGAAGCTTGGATTAAAAATAGAATTATAAATCAGTATATCATTAATTTGAATAACTAAGTGTTTAAATATATAAAATTATACATAACTTATTCATTTATGTAAAGTATCTTGTGGAGTAAACACGCCAGTTTATATAAGACTACATAATGAAGGCTGTATCACTCAGTCATCATCAAGACAGCAACAAGAGAGGACGTGGTATAACTTCAGCTGCGTTATCCCTGCTTAAACGGATACCTGTTGGTGCTATTGTAAATCGAGCGATAGACGCTCTACCATACGAATTACATATTCCTGGAGGTTATCAATATTGTGGACCTGGAACTAAGTTGGCAAAACGTTTAGCAAGAGGAGATCCTGGAATTAATAAATTAGATCAAGCTTGCAAACAACACGATATAGCATATTCAAAGTTTAAAGATTCAACAAATAGATCAATAGCAGATAAAATTCTAGCAGAAAAAGCTTGGCAAAGAGTAAAATCAAGTGACGCAAGTATTGCAGAAAAAGCAGCGGCTTGGGCAGTAACAACAGCCATGAAGACAAAAGCTAAGTTTGGTGGTGGAAGACGACGTCGCAGAGGAAGACCTGCAAAAAGAAGAGCTCCCAAAAAAGGTGGAAATATTAGAAAGAGACGTCGTAGAACTCGTAAAGCAAAAGTAAAAAAGGCTTCTGTTTGGTCAATGGTAAAAAACGGAGCAGGTTTATACCTAAGTCCGTACCGTGTGTACTAAATAAAAAGAATCAATTGATAATTCCAAATAAAGCCTTAACTAATCATCAGTTAAATGATTATGTAAAATGTTTGAAAATACCATTCTTTCGAGGAGTTTTTATGAAAGATGCATTACCAACTAAAATATGGAAAAATGAAACTGGAATAGTAAATTTGGATTCCACCTATGGTCCAGGCACTCATTGGGTATGCTATAAAAAGCTCGGACAAACCGTTTACTACTTTGACAGTTTTGGCAATCTACCACCGCCGAAAGAACTTCAACATTATTTTCAAAACTCCAAAAACATTTTTTACAATTACAAAAGAGAACAACCTAACAATACTGAAATATGTGGACATTTATGTTTGGAGTTTCTAGCGAAAAGTGTCAGTCACCTTTAAGATGTCATCGTATACAGTGTCACTGAGTGGAAATTCATCCACGTTAAAAAGTACTCTATTCCCAGCATTGCGTTTATCCAATGAAAGATTATGGGAAGCGGCATTACTTGATTTGACTACCTACAATTCAATTCCTAATGTTACAGAAGGAAAAAACAATTTACTACATTATTATGAAACTAAGGATGCTGCAGGAAAATACTCAGAATTGAAAATAATTACATTTCCTACTGGAGCTTATAAAATTGATGATATAAACCAATTATTACAGAAAAAACTCGGAGAAGATAATATCACAATCAAAGGAAACAATAATACTTTAAAAGCAGAAATAACTTCAAAATATTATATAGATGTCGGAATGAAAAACTCTATTGGCAGTTTACTTGGATTTACAGATACAAAAAAGAAAATCTTAACTCCTGGAACTACTCATTCAGGTAATACAACTGTTACAATATTAAAAGTAAATAGTATTGATGTAACATGTAATATTATACATGGATCATATAGAGAAGGAGTAAATCAGCATATCTTACATACATTTTATCCAACAGTTGCTCCAGGTTTTAAAATTGTTGAGAAGCCACAAAACTTGATATACCTACCATTAAACACCAGTTTCATTTCAGACATCGTACTGAACATATTGGATCAAGACGGTCATAGTGTTGACTTTAGAGGAGAAACAATTACTATACGAATACACATCAGAGCGGCGACATAAAAATCAACATGGGATTATCATTTAAACCACAACGGAAGAGTCGGGAGCTCAGTAGCTCCTCGACATTGGAAGAGTTAACATCAGACAACATTCGTTTTCTACAAAAGATTGGATTGAAACTTAACAACATGGATATCCTGGATATATCTCAAGGACCGACATTCGACGAAACACTATGGGAGAAGGAATATCACACACACAACCCTTACACTTCATCAAAATTAAACAATAATGATGAAATAAGAATTCCCATTCAACAACAAGATATTTACACATTACCATGTGAAAGTTATTTGTACATCGAAGGAAGGGTATTAAAATTGGATGGAAAAACTGCTTCAACAGTTCCTTTTATAAATAACCCAATGGCATATCTTTTTGATGAAATAAGATATGAGATATCAGGGGTGACAGTTGATTCAACAAAAAAGGTTGGTATAACAACTACATTAAAAGGATTAACATCATTAACACCACATGAGAAGAATTCAATAGTCACCGCCGGATGGGTTGCTCCCGATAAAGACACTATAACACATGCTTCCAACGGTCATTTTGATTTTCATGTACCTTTACGATTGCTTTTGGGATTTGCTGAAGATTACAAAAGGGTTATAATAAATGTTAAACAAGAATTAGTATTACTCAGATCTTCAACTAATAAGGACTTAATACTTGCAGACCCTGCAACTACGGAAGATAAATTGGAATGGCAACTACAATTGGATAAAGTTGTTTGGAGAGTACCTCATGTAAGATTGGCTGATGAACATAGAATAGTATTGTTAAAAAAGTTAAAATCTGACCGTGACATTGTGATGCCATTCCGAAGTTGGGAATTTCATGAATACCCTACATTACCTCAAACAGAACGACAAACATGGACCGTCAAGACATCAACTTACTTGGAACGTGCAAGGTACATAATACTCGGTTTCCAAACTAAGCGAAAAGATGTTATTACTGCAAATGCTGGTCAATTTGATCATTGTAAAATAAAGAATTGTAAAGTTTTCCTAAACTCTCAATTTTTTCCATATGACAATTTAAATGTCATGTTTAGTAAAAAACGTTTTTCCATTTTATATGATATGTACGCAAGATTTCAATCATCATATTATGGAAAGACTAATACACCACTATTATCACCTGATCAATATTATTCCAAAGCTCCAATAATTGTAATCGATTGTTCAAAACAAAATGAATCAGTAAAATCATCAAGTGTTGATATAAAAATTGAAATGGAATTTGAAGAACCAGTAGCGGATGGAACTTCGGCATACTGTCTAATTCTACATGATAAAATAGTTACTTACACACCTCTGACCGGAATAGTGAAGAATGTACTTTAAGAAGAATTAGTATAACTACTGCAAAATATTGAGGTTAGAATTATCTTCCTTTATTGTTAAGGTTAGAATTTTGTTTCTAAAAGACAAGTTGAAAATAAACAATTTTTGTAATTATATAAATTTCAAGGATTTTACAAAAAAATATAAAAGCAAGAAAATAATTAGTAGAAACTTCATTCTATCTTCAACCGTCGTATGGGAAACATCGTTCGCAAGATGAATTCTACTAACGGAGAAGAAAATACACCTCTAATGGATGAAAATAGTTCTGATATAGAAAAACAAGTTGAACAAGAAATGGATGAATTCCTCAAGTTTAACAAACATAAGAAGAGAGAAGAAGAAGGAGAAGCTGAAAAAGAAGTAAAAAGAAAAAAGGTTGAAGTTAACATTACAACAAATATTTTAACAGAAGTATTTCTTCGAATTTTCTACCCTATTTCTTCATGCACGACAAAAAGTATATCGGTTGGAATTGTAAAATCATTGGATTATTCACCAATTGTTATGTTAAATCAAGGAAGTAAAATGGTTATCTTTACTGAAACTTCTTGGGATTCTCTAATGAAACATTTACATCTTTTGGAATGTTATTTAACTAACAACACATTTGGAAAAAGAACAAGATTAAGTTTATTAGAATCAAATATTGAAGTTGATATAATCAAACATCGTGGAGGACAAGTTGTTCGCTTCAAAGATTTAACTAGACATGATGTAAAATTACATTTCACTAAAGAAGAATTTTACACTTTAAGTTGTACTACCGGTCCTGTCACTAGATACTTAAAACAACTAGTATTTTCAAGTACAATAATTAAAGATTATCTAATTGATACATTGGACAGACAACCATTTATTCCAATTTTATATGGTCCTGTAGATACTTCAATTTTTAATCGAATACCTCAAGAAGTGGATATGTGGAGACAATTAAACAACTATCACACCAATTTTAATATAAACGAAGAAACACAAGAAATAAAAGAAGAACAATCGTGTTTGTAATAACAGTCAGTTGTGGATGAGACTTCATCATGAACAAACGGGTTTCGTTTTCTACTGCATCGCAGTTAATGGAAGTTAAAAGAGGTATAATTGAATTTCAAGCTTTTCGAGGGAATGATGGAAATTTCATTATTAAAGAATTAGTAATTTTGGATATGAACACATCTGTAATTTATCATTACTTGTTCAAACCTCCATTTCCATTCAATAAACTAACAACTAAAGCGAAAGTTACAAACAAATGGTTAAACAAACATTTTCACAACTTAAAATGGGATGAAGGTTTTATTCATTATAACATGATGCCGCATATTATGAATCATTATTGTAAAGAGTTTAAAACTATCTACACAAGAGGATTGGAAAAAGCAAATTGGATACAATCATTTACAAGCAATGAAGTGATAAATGCAATAATAGATAGAGATTTCCAATGCTACTTTAATGAACTTTGTATTTCATCAAAAAGTTTTAAACACAGGTCGAAGGTCACAGTGTGCTTTGAAGAATGCCTACCGCTTGAATAATTTCCTTCAACAAAGTGGTGGGGGTAGCGTCAGTGGTGGGGGTAGTGTCAGTGGTGGGGGTAGTCTCGATAATAAAAGTGAGAGCGCTACCATGACACAGCATGAGTATTACTCGAACCTCCGAAGAGACAACATCTCCAACGGATATTCTTATTAACAAGAAGATTAGCATCAGCAAAAACATTAAGATGGCATCAAACAACTTACTTCAAAATTTAGTTGAACAATTCAACGCTCATTCAAAATCAACAATCCTACCTACGAAGAAATGTTCCGAGCTGAAAGAAGAAAAACACTACATCATTCATACAATAAAGAAGATGGAAACTTCAGTAGGTGATGCTATAAATTGCACATTGAGCGAGGTACCTTATACAATTGGTGATGAAGCAAAATTTCAAATCTTCCTACCAAAGCGCTTCGTACAACTACTACAAAATGAAGATCTTCGTATAATTCAACCCGGCGCACTCTATTTGGTATCACATGGACCAAGTGGAAACAACTCTACTGAACTTACAATTCATGTAACACCTACTACTGATTAGTTTGTACATAAAATTGTAAATATTTCTTTGTAATTGATTCTCAATAAATATGATATAAACCTAAAAAAAAAAATAAAAAATAAGAAAAGCAACATATTCTAATGTGTTTATACATTACAATATGTTGCTTTTTTTAAAAATTCCATGGGATGACCTTGACCCAATTTTGTGTGATAATAAAAGTGAAAATCAACTTGTGAAATTCATCAGTCTACGACTATCTTTCGTACCGTACACATCTCGCTCTCTATAACTAAATACAAAACTTCAACATGTCCCTAAAGGTTAAGTGTGCATCTTATGATACCAACACCATAACTACTTTTGAACAACTTGAAGATTTAACTAATGAAATGCGAGTTTTACTTACTGGTGGTTATCACTTAACTGTTGATGTTAGTGCTACTAATACAAGGATGTTCACTAAAACAAAATATTGCGATGATGAAATATTTTTTTCTACACAACCTACAACTTCTTCATCGACAGCTGGTCAACATAACGTCAAGTTCCAGAAGTATTACCAATGTTAAATAACTTTTAATAAATAAAATTACAACTAAGGAATCACGTGATCAATGTCAAGTTCATAAAAAAGATGTAACACTTTGATAAATAATCATTCGCTTCTCAGCTCTCGCCACGACAAGATCTATTCTACAAAATGTTATACAGAATGATGATTGAACTTGATGGGAAAATCTATGGAAAAGATTATAACACTGTTGAACAAATGACTCAAGATTTAGATGTATTAACTAAAGAAGGATATCAAGCTAAATTAATTTTAAAATTTCCTGAAGTACATCCACTATCAACAGAAGAACTTATTGCTATGGCTAAGGCAGAGAGAGAAAAAAAGTCTGAAGAAAACAAACAGAAACAAACTTCCTAAATTTCAATAATCCTTACACTTGTAAGGTATAATTTTTTAAAACTCCATTTGGATGACCTTGAAATTACCCCTACCACTTTTCATAGTACATAAAACTCGCTATTCATCACTATACAATCTTATTCTTTCACTAGACTCCGCAGCGTCAACATGGAAGAGCAAAAATACAAGTACAAACCTCGTTACTGTTGTGAACAACAGTGTACAGATTTAGGACCAATGATGGTGGATGGGTTAGCTTGTACTAAATGTGAATTCTTCGGATCTTGTTATTGCAAATGTAAAACAAAACAACTACCGCCACCGGAATTGCGAACTTTCAAATTTTACAAATCAAGATATTTTCATACATGTTGTCCTCAAAGATGTTTCAAATTTCACCCTCTAGATCTTGCTCATTGTCAACGCACCAAGTCTCATCAAGATGATTTTTGTACACATATGATAAAAAGATGTAAATACAGATCAGATTGGTATTCCGATCCTGTAGAACCATCAAATGTGTAATTTCAGTTTTACACTCTTTTTTAAAACTTCAATTGGATGACCTTGAGATTTCCCCCACCACTAGTTCTAATTTTTATATAATATTAAATCATTCCACTTCCAACACTCTAACTAACAACATGGAAGGAAAATTTATCAAGTTTGAACATATAATAACTGACAGGGAGGAGATGGAAGAATTGTTTCAAAACTTACTTTCTGTCATTGACGAATATCCTATAAGATGGTTCAGAATTGTAGTTCAATATTTAAATCCTGGCGAATTGTTTTCTTCATCGAGTGAAGAAGATGAAACAACTACTTCGGTTCAAATAATTGAATTAAAAGACGAAGAAGAAGAACTAAACGTTTTATTCAATCATAAGCTCAAGGTCCCCTATATAGAAGCTCCCTCCCTAGACAGCCCCCCTCCCTAGACGCCTGCTCAAGGTCGCCATTATATAAGCCCCCTTCCCTAGGCGCTAATCCTCATTCGATTGCCAACTCTCTAACGATGAACAACTCTCCATTGGCACGAATGAATGCTAGTTTTGAAATAAACTCAAAAGAAGATTTACAAGATATATTTAATACTTTAAATGAACTTATAGATAAATTTAACACTATTACAATGAATTTGGAAATAACTTATGCTTGTCCTATTTGTGATAAGGTTGAAAGTTCTGATGAAGACAGTTTACTAAATCTTACTCCTCTTACCCCTCTACAGTCGGACACAACTTCTGAGGCAAATGATGAGCAGCATCTTTCCCCCACCACTTCTATGTAACAACGCTCTTTCCCCCCACCACTTCTTTATTTAATCTACATTTCCCTCTTTCGATTCTCATTCCATCGTCGCCTCTTCGACTATCAACATCGCTTCTTTCAAAATTTCAAAAAACACAAACATGATGGATATGATGGATGAAGTTCCATTTGTAACAAGGATGGAAGAGGATAAATTGAAATTGGAAATCAAACGATTGGAAATGGAACGGGAAAACCAACTCGAGATGTTACGTTTGTTCAAACTTTTTAAATACATCATCTGGGGACTCTGCATTTACCTTCTCATCGTCGTCGGTGTTTGTGTTTACAACTCTGTAGTTCATAACAAAACTTCAACTTGTTTAAACACTGCTGTCACACATTGATTGTATGTTTTTCACAAATAAAGTTCACAAACCTAATTCTATACCTATCCCGCTATCACCAGTGTTAGTTCCACTCTCCGAACTATTACTCCGGTGGTAGCGGGATAGGGTTTTTTAAAACTTACTCTGGATGACCTTGACATACTTTCCATAACCCAATTGTCAAGTTGAATTTCAAATTTCAAATAACATCTCCTCCCCCACCGGAAGCTATATGGCATGGCATATGGCGACAGCAACTGATTTGCCATCTGGCCGATGGCAGCTGGCCGGCAGCGGCTGGCAAATGGCACGACTTCCGTTTTGAAAGTAACCAAACCCCACTACTCACGTTGCGCGACGTTTATGGGATTTTACTAATGTGAAAATTGTATTAGTACTGGAAGATTTTTTTGCGTTTTACTGACTGAAATTCTTAAAAGTTAAACTGTCCTAATGGGTTTAAACACAACCCGCTCTCTGTACCTTTTATCAGTGGTACCTGCTAAACGGATTTCACAATTCGTCTCACGGGTAACTCTTCCAAGTGGTAATAATCTAAATTAGATTAACCTACATTAACCTTAATATTGTAGTTTGGGCGTGCATCATTTGCGCATCTTGCGGAGAGCTAGGTAGAAGGGATGCTTGTTTTGCGCATCGAGCTCCAGGGGGCTCTCAGTAATATGCATCGTTTGCGCATCGCAGGATGGTGGAAGCGGCATTATTTTTATTTACAAAGTTATTGAAAACTCATGTCCGTGTTCAAATGGTCTTTTGAATGATTAAACGTGTTTGGCATAAGACATATAAGTTTAAAAATTAGCAAAACAATATTCAACAGAACAGAAATAATGGCAAAATCGGACACAATATCACAAAGTTGACCCGTACATTAACACTTGGATTGCATGTTTATCATTTGTATTTTGTTTCTATTGCAACAGTGAATTTTATGAGTGGTTTTATTCTGAGGAGTTAGTATAG
The DNA here is from genome assembly GCA_030545055.2 of Neoaliturus tenellus. NCBI lineage: Eukaryota > Metazoa > Arthropoda > Insecta > Hemiptera > Cicadellidae > Neoaliturus > Neoaliturus tenellus. The sequence goes on along the minus strand of JAQYXR010001734.1, from coordinate 1,726 downwards.
GAGAGGCTGCTATCCACAGTTAGAATAGAGGCAAACTTGCCACAGAAACAATTCGTACAGAATATTTCAGCCTGAGCAATTACAGTAATACAATCCTCACAAACCATTGAAAGTAAAATAAGTAAACACTCGATGTATTACAAAACAGTTTTATACATTACAAACTTAAATTATTCATGAATGTGCGATACACATGTGTTGCCGTCCAGTGCTATGTGTGGGGGACGACTGTTAGCGAATTGTTGTCGGCAGGCTGAGGCTACCTGGACGGGAGAGTGCGCAAATGATGCAAGGGGATTAGGCGACCCTTCAAAATATTTTACAGAGGGACTAAAAAGTGCGCAAATGATGAACGACCTGTAGTTTTAGGTGTTACCGTGGGAAGAGGCGGAGAGAAAATCGTAGTAAAACACTGAAATTCCTAATAAAACGGGGATTACATTTTATAAGCTAATAAACTAACATTTGCATTAAAAATTGTGAAAACTTTTTGCGATACAGTAATTCTGTGGGATTGACAGCAACTGCATGACGTGAAAATGAAAATGATTTGATTAGTTGCACTACAGTACATAACCTTCGTATTATACTGTATCCGAGTTTTTCCCCGTGTCCGAGGTGCGGCCTGCTCGGTCCCAATTACTGTACCTCGATAATCGGGCGTCTACTGTACTCTTTTGAGTTTTATAATCATGTACTGTTTTTTTTTTTTTTTCACTACAGTAGCGTACGTTATACAATAGTTTTTATTCTTTGACCCTAAGCTGTTTTAATAATAAAATACGTGTCTCATAGTCTTTTTTTGTTTGATTTATATTTTTCCTGATATTCATCCTGTAATCCGGCATATTTTGTAATCCGGCACATGTCAAGTCCCGGACGTGCCTGGATTAGAGGAAGTTGACTGTAAACAAAAACTAACACATTTTTTAAACATTCAATAGCTAAAACTGCTATACGATGTATAGAGTTAACGTAAACTTAGTACGAACCCAGGACTGGGGAAAACTGCTGTAATGTAATAGACAAGGGCTGTTTCATTAGCGGGTAAACGATGTAAAAAATAGTACTGTACCCAAAACGTCAATAGCCTGATAGCAAAATAATAGCTGGTGCATGTTATTCTTATGGACATCATGGATTCAAAAGCAACATTTTCCAACATCAAAGGAATTAAACAACCCTTCTTTTGTTTATATGTTCTCCGCAGACCTGGTACGATCCTAAAAAATAATTTCACTCTATTTTAAATTATTTGTTTACATTAAGTCCCCTTTGGGAACTTATACAACAACAAAGACTTCTGATCTTACCTACGATAACAACGAACACAACAAGATTGTAAATTGTAAACGCCCACCGAATAAAGTCGGTTCGGATAAAAGTAGAAGAGAGCAAATAAACCGTAAATAAGAAGCAATAGAGAGGAGAAGGAGAGCGGCAGACGGCAGACACGAACGGCGATGTAATTGAGTGTAAAATTATGGTAGTCCTGGAGAGTAGTCTCGTAATTCTAAATTGAGTGTGCCGACGAAAAACAGGAGTAAAAAAGTGATATTAGAGGCCCGACCCTGGCAGTGATTGTCTTAGTGGTGTTTTTGTGTCCGTGGAAGCTGTAGCATCGAGTCTTTGTGAGGTGTGACTACAGATGTACAGCTCTTTCGTTGACTCTAGTATATCAATCTGAGAACGATAAAAACTGTATATCATTGGTATTTTTTACGAT
>JAQYXR010001733.1:0-26502 GCA_030545055.2 Neoaliturus tenellus | reverse complement strand
GGAAAGTGGTGACAACTTCCAATGTGTTATTTTTTTATGAAACGTCTAGAAGCTCATTCTTACCTTTTTGGCAATTTCTACCAAATAATTAAGATGGTGGCATTGCCTGCACAGCAAGACCTAGGCACAATATCCCATTTATTTAAATTTTTTGTAAAATAATTGTATATAACCCCAATTGCTGAAGGTATACCTAACCGAAACCTGCTAGTCCTACAGAATTTAATTTTACAACTAAAATCTATGGGAGCGGAAAGAGTGATAAGATTTACTGTTAATTACGAAGCAGCCGGAGTTCATCCCGCCACTAGAGAGTAGTTGTCTTGCAAACGAAGTCCGTAACAACATTTCAGCTAAGTAGCCGTGCTGGACCGAAATGAAAACGTTGGCTCCGAAAATTAACCTGCTTAATGACGTTACCCGGATGACGATTACAGTTAATCTAAGACTTTCAGGTTACCACTTTCATTTTTCATCAAGTCGTTTAGGCGAGATGGAGGTAAGTCATTTTCTTGGAAAATAACGATACAAGATGAGTCAATGAGATGTGTTATATTACCATTCTTTGCCCTAAATTAACTAGTTGTGTGCATAATTAAATTAATATAACGTGCTTAAATCAAATATTAGGAAATTCCATCGACATCTACAGGATACTCGTTTAGTTTCTAAATACAGTTCATTTTGTTAAAAACAAACTTCAAATGTAAGATAGTATATCTTTCCTAGGATTTTTTATAACCTGGTTAAGAATAATTATATGAATTTGGAACAACAAAATTTGAAGACATTTTTGATATGATAATTTTTTTAAAGTTAAACTATCCCATTTAATTTATTTAATTTAATTTTTACATGTATTATGATAATAAATGTCGTGTCTGAATATAAGCCAAGAAAATAATTTTCTTCTTATGCTTTTTTTTCATTATCAAGTATAATATTGTTAGTTTTACCTGATATTGTTTTTTTTTATTATTTAAGTATCTAAATATTAAATTAATGGTTTTATTATTATTAGTGATTTTTAAAATCTGTTGTAATTATTTTAATACTTTTCTTTAATTTTATAGACAATAACTTATTTTTCAATTTAATTCCCTAAAAAAACAACTCATATTTCTGATGAACCATTAAGTTATTTGTATGTATTGATAATTCACTAATGAATGACAATATTTTACCTTACCACACATAAAATAATATTTATCAAACTATTTGAAACCTTGAGAATTAATAAGTTGAATGTTGATCATATGGAGAGACTTTCCTTGATATGACGTAAGAGATGTCTAATACAGTACTGACTTTTGGAGTTTTCTTTCTCCCGGGGGAAGTGATCAGTACAGGTCCTGGTCGCAAGTCCCGATGATTAGTTTCACCGATCAATTATCCTTATCCCTTCGGATATTGCTCAGGGGACTTCTAAATATTGCCAGGACTCCTTCCGGGCACGAGGTAAAAATATAATACGAAATAAAAGTTTTGATAGTGAAAAAATACAAAAGTAAAAGAGTTCAATTATACTCGAATAGCCCTCTTTTATAATTGTTGTTATAGTGGGTAAAATAAAAACAGTATTGAATAAATTTATATAGTAAATACAACTATATACACAATCTTACAGACTTTTCCTATAATACTCATCTGTACTAAAAATAAACTTAAATGTTGGTGAATAAAAACTCGTAGAGTTTTTTTTTTATTGTTTAACAAGATACGTGAAACCGCCACTGAATTAATGAACTAGGATGAATAGGATGTTTAAGTTACTGTCTAGATATGTGTAATTTCTGTTTTTGAAAATACTGTTCTTGAGGCCATACAAACTTTTGAAGAATTTGTAGTTTACTCGGTCTGCCAAAATATCTTAAAGGATGAGGGCTGCTAGGATTGTTTGTCACAGTGTGTCTGGGCACCCTCCTTAGAAAAAAGACCGCTATGAAGCTCAGATCCCCTGACCGTGCTTCTGGTCAAGGAGTGAGCTCTCTGGTCTTTAGGTTAATTTAGGCCTAGTCTGACGTAATGTGATAAACAATTCCAGGCTAGATTCCTAAAGAGTAGAGGAGGTTTTATAGGGGGTGTACGCGTTTGTTTAGGGGAGTCCCACACTATAGACTGCCCCCCCCCCCTTGTGTACGTAATGCATTTTTCATGTTTCTAATTCAAAAAGTCTAATTCAAATAACTTTTAATTACTTAATAATTACACTGATTAACTAGTTTCAATCAATATAAAATTAAATTGTATTGGTTTTACAATTGTTTAAAGCCAAAAACGTTGAATTAATATAAATTATTTCTTATGTAAAGAATCCTAGTGATAAAATTTGTCATGTTAATCATATGAAGATATTTACATGTACATGAATGGCTAATAACTACACAGTAATTCCAAAACTGTATAATTTTTTGCAAAAAAAGTTTTATCCAGTTAAAAACTCTTTTAGGTAGCACTTTCAATTTTGAAAGACATAAACGGCTGTTTTTAGGCTTATATATGAAACTTTTTAAGGTACTAAAGTAACATTTAAAAGAAAAAACTGAATAAAAACTCCAAAACTAATAGAATTTTATAAAATGATGAGGTCATTGTCTTCAGTAAATATAATGCTAGATATTAATTTATAACAATAAGAATATATCATTATGACTATAAGGGTCTTCAACACTGAGTATTGTTTACTACCCGCGAACAGCTCGACACGGGAAGAGTGCCAATGCAATGCAAGGGGACTAGACGGATAATGCATTATGTATAAGGGACGAAGGCCCTTGGTTCATGTTCAAATGAACATTTGTTTACTAACGGCGTGAACCAGTGAACATAGAAAACCTTCTACAACCCATAAACGATGTGAATATATATAAAAGGCAATAAATAAAATATAATTATGATTAAAAGTTTTGTAAATTTACTGTTGTTATTCACGTCTGATTACATACAAACTAGCATTTTTATATTAATATATTTCTTATATAACCTTTCGTCGTAAATGAAATATTTTCATCAATATTTTTTGCCTTTGGTCCAAAAGGCATGTCAATAAGAAATTAAAATTAATGCATCAATGTATATAACCTGACATGTACGACTTGTGAGATTATCTCTTTAAGTTTTGGGGACATTTTAAGGGGTTTTTAATACTGAACGGATACTGTTTTTTATGACAAAGAAAAAGATATATCATGTTAAACACTTCAGTATTATTATTTTCTGTTCGATAGTACTGAATAATTGACAATCTTGAAATACCTAATAATACTGAATTATTGAGAAAATACTATAAAGGACAACAAATCTGACCTCAGATTTTCACTAGTTTGTACGTATTCTACAAACTATTACACCATTGTATTTCTGGAAAAACGATTACTAATGTTAATGTATTACAAATATATTGCTAGTAAATCTTTAACTTTTATTGGCATTTTCCCTTCAATTCTATAAAACTCAATATGTTTAGGAGTAGACGTATTCATTTGTTTATATAAAGTTTGCAAATTAATGTTTACAAATTTAATTCAATACAATACTGTCAATGTCAAGAGGTTCATAATCAAAATATATTCGTCGTTAACCCTTTCACGCCCAGCGTTGTTTTAATACAACGCCTTGTTTCTGTCTATTTTTCTAAAAAATTATTTGTTTGAACCACAAAAGCCCACTGTTGGTTTTAAACAACACTGATTTAGTTCAGAAAATCGCCACTAGATAGGAGTTTAGACCATTGTCAAAGCAACAGAACACTTTCTTTAGAGCCACTTCAAGGGTTGGAGGTTAGAGGTAAGTTGTGTACTTTCAACTGACCTTTTCTTTTCTGATGTTTCTAATTAGTTTGTAATGTGGGAAAAATACCTCATAAATCCTCAGTTATTCTAGTTTATGTGTATATTAAGTTTTAGTAATTCAAGTGAGTATTTTACATTATTAATTGAGAAAATTGCTGTGTTGTTTAAAACCTACAATGGGCGGATATGACATTAAATTTCACTGGTTTTATTGAGATTCCCCATATAACCCCATATTAATTCTAAATTCATTTACAGCTAATATTTTGTGTTAATTATATGTCTTTTGTCCATTTTGGATAGGTCATGATCCAAACTTCACAATAAAGCCAGAATATTTGGACGAAAAAGATATAAAAAAGTATTTATTAATTCCTGATGACAAGGTGGAAGACGTTGGGATAAGTACTTTTTTTACTCAATGTTTACCAACTTATTATGTTTTTCTATAGTGATAAATAAATGTCTATATGATTTTGACAAAGTTGTGCATTATTTCAACTTCAGTTAAAAAACAACCTTATAGTTATTTTATGCTTTACCAAAATTATGAATATGGTACATTAAATCCACAAAAAACCACTGTTGTTTTTAAACAAGGGATTTTGCCCGATGTAACCACAAGTGCCCGTTGTTGTTTTTAAACAATTTTTTTTAACCTGTGAGGGAAAATAACAAACCTTGTTTATGTGTTATTTAGACCTTAAATAAAAGAAAAATTAGAGAAAACAATTTTTTTCTCGGTGCATCATAATTTGGGTTTCAAAGGGTTAACGATTGTCTGATACAATATTATTCCGTTTCAATGCCACTACAGTATTAGTGGCTGTGTTGTTGGTTGCATCAAGCCTCGAGTAGGGGGTGGAGCTAATTGGTACAGGCTGCAGGGGTAACCGACTAATGCCGCCGATCACAGATTAATGATAAACCCCCACAGATCACTGGGGGCAGTGGGGAGAGCCACCCTCGCCAGGAATGGAGAGCATGACCCCATAACAATTCCCAGGACAACTTTAAAACTGGTTTATACTAGTTGCGAAGTTGACATTGGGTACAGCAAACGAAGTTGTCATAACACTGTGGTAAGTCTTTTGGCTGTCTATGACAATTTCCCTTCCTTCTAACCCCATTCAAGTTCAAGACAGCGTTGGGTTAATGCGAACTGCACGGTCGTCTAGCTGGAATATATGTAGACGGAAGGGGGTAAGTAGAAATGCTATGGGCATGGAAACCCCTAGCTGGAACATATGTTCAAGACAACAGGGGAGAGGAGTGCGACGGGCATAGAAACCCCTAGCTGGAACATGAGTGGACAGTCTGTCCCGTGCCTCACCCTTTCTCTTCCTTCAACATCCCATCCTTCCGGGGGCTTGTGAAAAATGCCCATTAGAGGCAGACGTGCTCAACGGTTCGGCCGGGGTCTCCTTATCCACCGATAACAACAACAACAACCCTATAACTAAGCTTGATTGACCAACTTGAGTGGTACAAACTATATAACAGGATCAATATATTAGTAGAAATTACCAGGTCAACCGAGCCTTGCTCGTTGGTTTTAATGCACTTTTGTTATAGTGTCATGATAATCAAGCTATTAAATCGACACCAGACTCTTCACAGTTAACAGCTGTTGAAAAAAAACTGCTTAAAATTAATGTTCCTTTGTTTTTGTTTACAGTTAGTTGTTATTTCGTTATCAAAATAACAACCCATTAGACCAATGTTACAAATTACAATTTTTAAACTTAAATTAAGATAAAATTTGATTTTTCCTGGGATTGAGACTGTTTCTAAACTTATTTTTGGGCCGAAACACTCTTTAATGCAAAGTTTAAGCAAAATCTAACCGCTAGATTTCGAGGTCGTGGAACACACATCCCTTCAGACACTGATCGTATTATAGTATAGGATAATTTACGAAGCTCCCTGTCGTATTGCGGGATTTCCGCTGATATAAAATCATCGATCTCTTCAGAATAGTGTATTATGTCGTCAGGTGACATGACCAGTAAGTGCATGTGTGGCCAGCCGCGTTTTTGGAATTTTATGATATATACAAATGCTGTTGCTCTACCAAAGATCTGATTCTTCATGATGTCTTAAACAATCTGCGTGAACTTTAACTTGGCAATTTCTGGCAACGAGGTCGGGGCGATCTTGAGCCTGCTGCTGAATGGTTTGATTGTTCTATAGTTTAATTTTAGCTGCTTCAACGAGATCTGGCCATTCTGGATTGTAAGTAATGGTTATAAAATATTCAGGGGATCCATACCTTCGCACAATTGCCATTGAATCTTCAAAGTGTTCTGTGTAAAAACGTGTTGATCCTGGGAACGAAGAAGGGAGAATGATCTTTTCTCCAACAGTTGCATCGTGCTTGGAAGCTAGATCGTCAAGCATGCGAGTTACTCCGACGTACGATTCTGCCATAAGCTTTTCTTGATTATTTTTTACAAATTGCATTCTATCACGCTCTACTCGAATGTAGGTGTCAACTACGTATTGTTGGAATAGTCGGCCTCCAAAATGCAATGCATTGAAATTTACAAGCCGCAAATCTAAATTATCAGTGTTGACGGTAGGAGGCGGAAGAGGGTTTGTATGGTCGGGACGATAAGCCATTCGGTATTGTGCGAATTCTAATCGTGTCATGTGACGTCGTCGTGGTTAGGGTGACTGTAGCAATTGCCCTATAGACCAGCCAAAATTTCCTTGAGGGTAAAAAAGAGGATAACTAAAAGGCTCTATGCGACTGTCAGTTTTTTTAACGTTATAATATTCTTTCCTCGTTCTCTTACCACCATCTCGTTTTCTGGAAAGCTTTGATCAGCATTTAAAGTGATAACAGCGGCTACTCCGTTACAAGCAGACGCATTGAAACGTCTGGGATCATCACCTTCACGTGCAGAAATGAACATTTGCACTTGCGGAGGAGCAATTCCGGCAGCAACTGACAGTTGATTTGATTCGTCTATCGTTTCACGCATCATCATAAATGCTTGAACGAATGGATTTTGGTCGCGAATAATTCTCTCCAAAAGGTTAAGGAGATCTTGGTTGATCTTCATTGGTTCATTGGAATGTTCTGAAACTGCATCATGTGGATCTAGGAAATAAAGTTGTCCATTGCGAGGTCGTTCAAAGAAGCCTTCGGAATTTCGTGACGGTTGGGCTGCAATATTCATCTTGTGATATATTTGACCAGCAGCGATGAAGCTATAAATTCCACGATTGTTGAATGTCCGATTGTTGAATGTCGTCGGTTACATTGAAAGATGATAACGCAAAACATGCAACAATATTGCGAATTCTGGAATGAAAATATTTGGAGAGAGGATGTTTGTGCAAGAACAGTAATACTAATTAGTTTGGGAACTGCATGGTTGCGTAGGTGGCATGGATATTCGACCGTGAAGACAACAGTCACTAAATGAATTCAAATTAATTTGGTTACGCACTCGTTTTTTCGGGAAGTGTAAACCACCATCATAGACACATCGTATATTAAACGGCCCCAAGACTGCGTCAACTACGTCTGCAGTAGCAGCAATTTTGTAGTTTGGGTTGGCGGACATTCTTTGAGGTCTCATGTGACGGCGGCGATCTTCTTCCAAGCGACGAATTCGATGTTCCTCTGTTTCATTTATTCTACGAATAGACTGTTGCAGATGCTCTTCATGCACTCTATCCCCTCGTTCTTCTTCTGTTTCGATCATGTGACGATTGGTTTTTCGGGCTCTGTTTTCCTCCAGACGACGGGTTCTCTCTTCTTCTGTTTCATTTACGCGCCTATTAATGTTGCGGAGGCGATTTTCTTCTAGACGACGATTCCTATCTTCTATTGTTTCATTCGTATTCCTTTTTAACTGCTTTTCTTCAACGTGACAGCCAACCAAATGTTGGCTGATGTCCGAAATATTTTCAATGCATCGTACTTTGACTGCTCTGGGTTGCGATAGTGAGGTTGATGTCATGGATGTATTATTGACAGGTTGTGGTGAATGTACACTATTTGATGGCCCTGGTCTTGGACTAATCGAAGGATCTGGTTCGAAACTCGTTGATTGGTCATTTGAAGATCGATTTTCATGTTGCCTAGTAAACGAGGTTTGCTTCTTGCGTTTTGGTGGTCTACCTTGAGACATAGTATTATTAGAATTTATTTCTTAGCATTATTTACATTCATTATATTCATTCCATCTTCACATTTTGCATGTATTTTTGGAAATTTGAATTTGAATGTGTTTACAATTTACAATCATTTCATGTGTTGACTATTTTATGTTTAACTTTTTTTTTCAAAAAATACATGTTACCTAAACAAAAACCTCAAGTCGCTGTGTTGTAATTCCTCGTAATGAATATAATTTTATATTTATTCAATTAAAACTATCACAAAAATTGGACATGTTTCTAAAAAAAAAAAAAAAAACATTTCTTTTCCTAGACTGCCTCTACTTTGCTGGCCAATATTAGTAAAATTAATTTTTTAACAAATATTAGAACTCTCAATGTAGAACTGATTCTTGTTGGAAAAAAAAGAATTGTAAATTGTAAAAGCTGCTTTATATTATTTATTAAAACTCTTTGAACTTATTGCATTGTTTTTAAATCCTTTTAAAGACCGTTTTAATGGCTACTATTTATCTTTTGTTACAGTAATGAATCAAACAGGGCTATAAAATATCCATTGTCGCCTGTACCTCACAGCGCATATTAAATACCTAGCAAAGACGCAGCTGTTTAAAAAAGTGTTTGGCTTTTATTTGTTGTTTACTTTGCGTTGTTATTTCGTTGCCAAAATAGCAACCCATAAGATCAATGTTAAAAATTACGATTTTTAAACTTAAATTTAGACAAAGTTCGATTTTTTTCTGGGATTGAGGCTGTTTCTAAACTTATTTTTGGGCTAAAACACTCTTAAATGGAAAGTTTAAGCTAAATCTATCAGCTAGATTTCGAGATCGTGGAACACACATCCCTTCAGAAATTCCTCGTATTAAAGTATAGGATTATCATACACCTGAGAATATGCATCCAAACTGCCCTCGATATCTTGAGACATAATAGGCAACAGAGACATTAACCAGCGAGGAAACTCAAGGGAAATCTCCAAATCCAATAACCGCTTTCAATCAGTCCATCCCACAACATCAGGTACTGCCAACATCTGCCACACAACATCTGCCAGTGTAACATCTTTGTTACACTTCACTTGACACACCTACAGATGTTTCATAAGCTATTTTAAAAATATTCTTATTTCTTCGTTGATGTAAAATGTATTGTATCAACAATCTATTTTTGACGTTACTGTTTCTTTTATTCATTTATTTTTTACTTATAATTGTAAAGACGTTTGCCAAAGTTAGCCTTAGGAAGATAATGTTTTGTGGCATGTAATGTGGATAATCTACCAAATATGTATTATCTAAATATCCGTTTCCGGCAAAACAATAATAAATAAAAACTGAATGACATGAATCGTTTCCTAATTAATTATGCTTTCCTTCCTTAATAACCGGATGTGTATAAATCAGCGAGCAAAAGTAAAATCCGGAGCCTTAGGCGGAAACTTTCCTCTGATCACTTGTGCGTAAAACACTTCCTTGTTGTATTATGAACTCTAACAATTTCCAGGACTGGTATTTTATTAATTTACATCTGTTGGGATCAGAACCCTTCAAATTTTGTAAATAATATTTTAATAGTGTTTTTGGTTACTTATTCATTTGGTTAAGTAACCATTAAAATGATATTTAATTGAATAATTCTTTTAATTTTTATATTCATGGAAATAAAAAAAAATAATTTAATTAAAAATTTGGAATAAACAGGTTGGAATGAAGAGAAAATGTATTTAATTTTTTAAAGGAATATTTCAAAAAGAATATGAAATTTATATTAGTGAACTTTTCTTATGCTTACTGGAATGAAAATGTAGGATTTATTTTTACGTGTATTTCCTTCCTTTTGATATAGTGTTCAACATTTGCATGCACATAAGAGGTACAATTCAGCACGTACTGCCCGTAGAAGGTCAAGACCCCCAGCCTTCTGAAGATGGGTTGACAGTGCTCATTCCATGGCGCCCCATCGATGATCCGGAGTGCCCTTTTTTGTGACCTGAGGATCACATCACACCCCGCTGAATGGCCCCAAAGCTGAACCTCATATGCTAAATGGCAGTGGAAGAGAGCATAATATATTGATAGTAAGAAATTTTTGGTGAGGAGGGGTTTGAGCCTACGCAGCAGAAATGTGACCCTGGCCAGTTTTTGGCAGGTGTTCGCCACATGGAATTTCCATGTCAACTTTGGGTCCAGGGCAAAGCCGAGAAGAGTTCCAGATTCTTGGTCATGGCAATACCACTTACTCAGACTGCATACCATCTGCTGGGTTTTGTTTTCGTTTAAGCTGAATCTATTTAGAGAAAACCACTGCTTGACTTTCTGGAAAACAGAGCCACTGAAGGCGGCGGCCTCAGGCGATGGACCCCTGGTCACAACAGTGGTGTCGTCTGCAAATAGCAGCATATTTCCGAGTTGGTCTATGTCATTGACCATGACTATAAATAAAATAGGCCAACTATCGAGCCTTGGGGGACACCATGAGGAACGTGGAGTGGCTTCGAGTTTGCACCTTTGATGGACAGCACCTGGCTGCGATTTGTCAGGTAGGATTGGAAGGATTTAAGCACATTACCCGTTATCCCATATGCCTCCAACTTACAAGTGAGAATATCGTGAGACACACACTCAAAGGCCTTTGACAGATCTGCTAGGGTTAGGGCTATTGATTCTCCCTCCTCAAATGCTTCATGGGTCTCTTCCACCAGTTGGGCGACCGCTGTGACGGTAGACATTTTTTGTCGAAAGCCATGTTGGGAATTTGAAAAAAATGTTATTCCTTTCGAAATAGCTGACCAGTTGGTCTTTCATCACCTTTTCAAAAATTTTAGCGATGACCGGAATCAAAGATATTGGGCGGTAGCTTTTTTGGACTCAGGGTCGCCTTTCTTGAACACTGGCACAGTATGAGCGATTTTCAGTGCCGCAGGGAAAGTACCATGGGCCATACACATATTTATGACATTAGCTAGGGGGGCAGCAATGACTTCCGCAACATATTTTATAACAGTAACAGTGACCCCGTACACATCCGGACTGTTTGAGTTCATAAAGGATCTTATTATTCTTTCAACTTCAAATGGTGTCACGGGTCTCCAGCTGGAAAATTCAGCTATCGGGTTGGGCCTAGTGATGGTGGTTCAGTCTGGCGTATTTGTCTGGACAACAGGTGCGTAGAGTGACCCCAAAATGTTATCCACTTCCCCCAGGATGAAGGAGTTGAATTCATCAGGGCTCGCCTCACACTTTAGCCCTGGTTTCTTCGGTTTTAGTCGGTTCACTAAATCCCAGGCCGCCTTGCAGGGATTACGCGCATTACTGATTTGGCACTCATTGTGGAGCTTTTTGGCAAGATTCACTTCCCGCATATAAATTTTTTTTGCCTTGAGATAAAGTGAATGAAAAATCTCCCTTTGCTGAGTTTCAAGAGATGACTTAAATCTATCATGCAGAGTTACGGTAAAGAGCTTAAGACGAGCTAAATGAGGGTTTGATGTATACCAAGATCTGTCTGAGGAGCGGGCCAAGTGTTTTGATCTAGTACCATCTTTCTTAGGCTTGACAGGAAACACAGTATTAAATTTATCCATAAAATTATCAAAGAAGTTGTTAAACATGTCCTCAGGATGCCCTTGTGAGGTTATAGTGGTCCAATCTACACAGCTCAATAATTCCTTAAAATAGTAAAATCGATCCTCATAAATAGGCCTACTTAAAAATGTGTATTCACTACTCCAATGTAAATGAGGTTTTGTACTCACCAGGTTTAGCTCCAAGTCGATGGCCACAGGACTATGGTCAGCTACCACAGAATCCAACACAGTAGTGGAATACTCACTGGGGTATAGTGAAGTTGCAACTGTGTCAAGGCAGTGAAGTGCTCTGGTTGGCGCACGGTTGGTGATATAAGCACCATGTGTCTTGAGAAGAAGAGTGAAAGAGTCATTCAGCTTGTTGTCATATTCTAGGTGAATGTTGAAATCCCCTCCAATTAAGATCGACGAGTTTGATTTACCTAGCCTTAAAAGACATTTGTCCAGAAGCTCGAGAAAAATTTCAAAATCCCCATCCGGTGGCCTGTACACGCATATGACCATTAGGTCACCATGTAGTCCTTTATTAACAACAATGCCGGTAATTTCAATATTGAGTTCATGACAGAATTCTGAGAGGTCAAGTGTTTTGAAGGCTAGATCCGTTCTAAGATAAATGGCAACACCCCCATTTTTGAGTTGTGCCCGGCAGAAATAGGCAGCAAGAGTTAGGTTACATATGTTAGAGTAGAAGGCTATTTCTGGTTCAGCAAGCCAGTGTTCACTTAAGCCCAACAAGTCCAACTTATTTTCTTCAGCAAACAAGTTAATTAAGTTGAATTTAGTCCGCATACATTGAACATTGACAAAAGCGGCCTTGAAGTTGTAATTTTTATCTTTAGGCCTAGGTCTACTTCTTCCTTGTTGGGTATGGGCTAGGCTTACCTCGGTGTTTGTTATTGGTTGTTGTGCTATCTCAATGGTATGGTTTTTGTCCTCTTGAATAAAAAAACGCTTTATGATCGCATTTTTTGGCCACACGGAGCTTTCTAGAATTTCTTCCTTGTAGTCAAAGTTTACTCCTATCCTGAAACTGGCGTTTTCGCTTCTAGTTTCAAGTTTTTCCACGGTTGGATTTATGTCATTGAAAGCATTTTGAACAAACTGTTTCACCGCATCTGCAGTTGTGTTAGATTTCAACCGTCCCAGATAAAACCAGGCCTTCTTTTCGCCAGCTTCTATGCCACAGTTGTTTTCGTTCTTCCCAATCACGACACTTTTGGCGTAACTTAGGTTAGTTCCAGATTTGCGACGTCCTTTGCTTCCATCGTCTGCACCAAAGACGTCCGGATCGTCGGCATCGACCCGATCGAGTGATGTTTTTTTGGGGGAATCGATTTTCAGTGTTATTACGCCCGTTGTTGTTTTTTCCTTTGTGTTTCCTGTGGAGCGTGATTGAATTTTCTTATAAGAAACCTTTTTCCATCTGTTTTCCGCTTTATTGTTATTTTCGTGGATGCTCATTGCGGATACTCATTGCTCATTGTGGATGCAAATGCGGATACTCATTTTCATAACTGGCAGCTTCGCTATTGTCTTTTTCATCCTGCTCTAATAATGGTTGTGGGATGTTTACTTTTTCCGATGCATGAGTATCTATCGATGGTGATCCAATGCTAACCTTCGAATGAGCTGTCGGATCCTATTGATGAGCCTGATCATTCATTCCACTTAACCTAGCATAATTATCGTCAATAACTTCGAGGTGTTTATTTATTTGTAAATTGTCATCAATTAGCCTCTTTACTTTCTCACTTAGCTGTCCTACTAAATTATGCAGGTGTATATAGTCTTCGGCTCCTACCGTCATCTTTCTCATGATGTCTAGCTTTGTGCTACACGTGTCACAAATCCACTTTATAATATCTTGTATGTCTTTAATTTTCTTATATTTCTTGCTGTCAATGCCCACGCAGTTTATGTGATGCCACTTGTCACAAAACCCGTCACACTGCACAGCTTCTTCATTCTTCACACGTATTTTACACTTGGGACACATTTCCTGGTCTGCACTACCTGCCGCCATCTTGAGGCACAGTTTGAGGCACAACGATCATTAATATATATAATGATATACATCATTATATATATTAATGAATATATAAATGGCCCGTCCAAAGTCTTTTGAAGGGTATCAACTCAATTAAGTTCAATTTTGAAATTTGGAAGTCGTATAAACTGTTGATTGTACTCATATACAGTGGTCCATCTTATGCTAACCATGGGCATCTTGTAAACAATTCGAATGCAGAATTTTGAGCGGAATATAGATATGGGTAAAAATTACAGATATTCCCTAAAACTCATTAAGAAATAAAAAATCCGTTAAGAAATAAAAAATAATCTCATTTTAGTTTTGATAAAAATTATTCCTGAATACATAAACAATATTTATTTCATAACTATTTAGTTATTATAACATGGAGTTGGCATTTAGTTTCAGTATAACATTGTTTATTGATGGTTAAAATTAAATTTTGTTTTCATTTACAGCAGTACTAATTAACAATAATTTAACTAAGACATTCTCTTAGTATTCATTCAATTTATAAAATAAATAAAACTAAAGTAAATGATATTAATTGTTTTTCAAATTGTAAAGATGATTAATTTAATCGTTTCTCTGTTTAATAACAGGACACATAAACAGGATGATATAAATGAGTAAACAAAAGTAAAATCCGGAATATCATCGCAGCGATGGCACCGAAACCCTCTCTGATCATTGGAGCGCAAAACACGAACTCGTTGCATTACGAACTCTTACAATTTCCTGCATAGTTATTTTCTTTGTTATATCTGTTGGGTACCGATGAAATTTCGTAAATGATGTTGTTAGAAATAGCGGTTGAAACAAATATAAAATAAAATTGCGGAATTGACCATTAATTACTTGCTGAGAGGGTTGACAGAGCTACTAATACCTTGTACAGCAGTCTTGGTGTATTGCGGTGTTCCTCTGCGATGTCGGGCCATGGTCGAGGGCTGAGCGGGCGGTACATCTCGTGTCATCTCGTAGGCGGTGGCGGATAAATCGGGAATCACAATGACTGACTCGATTGTTACAAATTACTGAATATATTGATACATTAAATAAACAAACTGATTTAAACTTAATAACAGATACGTGAAAGAAAACATTTTAAATTGTCCATTGAGTAGCGTCGGCGCGGTCAACTCGATGCGTCACCGGCCGTGGCTGGAGTCGGAGTGAGTAGTGGAAGTGGAGGGGGGCGTCTTCATGACGTCGGCGGTGGCGATAAGAGAATTAGTAGCTCTTTCATTAAAATAAAATGGTAAAGTACCAAACATTCCCCCCACCCAAAATGTAAATTTTGTAAAATGCGAAAAAATTATAAAACAAATCATCAAATGAAAAATCTTAAGAAACTATGTGAAAACATATGAAAATATTTGAAAACATATGAAACCATATGAAACATGTCTGCGGTTAGTCTAGAAAAAAGTTAAATTATTATGACTAAAACAACATTAAACGGTTCAATTCATGGGCAAAGAAACTAATTTATTTACAGGGCGAGTAAATATACCTTGGGGAGTCTTTATCTCCACTACTCTTACTACATTATCTTTTCCTGGCATAATCCTAACTATTCTACCTAAGGGCCAAGATAAGGGAGGCATATTAGAACTATAGATTAAACAGAGGTCTCCTTCTTTGACATCCGTTGACTTGGTGTTCCATTTGGGGCGTTGTATTTGAGAGTGGAGGTAATCCTTGGACTAACATTTCCAGAATATTTGAGAGGCTTTGCTAATTAGCTTCCACCTTGTGAGAAGATGAGGCGGTGCGCTGGAAACATCTTCTTCAGGTCGAGATAATAGACATCCACCGATGAGGAAATAGCCTGGTGTGAGACAATCGAAACCGTCATCAGGAGATGAGGAAAGTGGACACAATGGTCTGGAATTCAATACAGCTTCGATTCGGCAGAGAAATGTTTGAAATTCTTCGGCTGTGAAGTGATGTGTATCAAGAATTCTCTTCAAATGGTGTTTTGTAGACTTTACTCCGGCTTCCCATAATCCGCCAAAATTTGCTGCGTAGGGAGGGTTAAAATTCCATGTGATTTCTTGTTTTGCCAAATGTTCCGAAAACTGTTTGTTCGAGTTTTTAAGCACTTCATATACTTCATGGAGTTCTCTAGCGGCACCAATAAAATTTCTTCCTTGATCTGAGTATATATTTTGTGGTAGACCTCTTCTTGCAATAAATCTATCAATAGATGCCAAACAGGATTCCGTTGTCATGGAATGAACCAATTCTAAGTGAATCGCTTTCACCGACATGCAGACAAATAAGGCAATGTAACACTTCGATAACCTTGCATTTCTTCTAATGCTTTCCTTAACAAGGAATGGGCCAGCAAAATCCAATCCTACATTAATAAAACATCTGCCTTGCTGAAACCGTGATGGTGGAATATCGGCCATGTAAGGTTGTAACGGTTTCGCCTTTAACTTGTAGCATGACAAGCATTTAAATATGCGTTTCCGTATTAAGTTGCGAGCACCAGGGATCCAGTAACGGCGCTGGAGCAATGACTGTACTAGTTTGGGGCCACCATGTAAAGAATAAATGTGATAATGGTCACATAAAAGTGTTGCCAAATGACTCTTGGGAGGTATTAGATAAGGATGTTTGGCTGATTCTGGTAAAGGAGCATACCTTAATCGTCCCCCCACCATGAGGGTGTCCTGAGAAAGAAAAGGGGATAAATTCCTTAGTGCAGGTGAGCATTCTTTACCTTGCTTAATTAAATTAATTTCTGTAGAATAGTGGTGTTGTTGCCCTATTCTTATACACAACTTTAAGGCGTCATTTCGTTCTGTGGCAGAGAGTGGTCCGCTGCGCTTATCACATCTTTGTCGAACGTTGTTGATAAATCGTAAGACATATCCAATAACATTTTGTAGCTTGCCTAAGGTCGAGTAGTGGCTCATACGATCATACAAATCATTTTTTATAACGTTGAGGGACAAAACTAAATTTTCGGAGTTTTCAAGTTTTAATTGAGGTCGCTCTGGTGTTATGTTGCGATGAATCAGCCACGTGGATTCATGTTCAATCAAGAAGGGAGGTCCATGCCACCATAGGTCAAGACTAATCAGTTTTGATGGCATTAAATTTCTTGTCCCACAATCAGCTGGGTTTAAGTCTCCCGGGATGTGATACCAAGAATCAGTCGAGGTGTTTTCAAGTATTTTGCATACTCGGTTGGATATAAAAGTTTCAAGGACATGTGGAGGAGAATTTATCCAACCTAACACATTCATAGAATCTGAGAACAGATAAGTTTGTGTGATTTTGAGATTACGTATTAGACTTTCATTGGCTTTAATTAAGCGTGAAAGTAACAAAGCTGCGCTTAATTCTAGGCGTGGGATAGTTAGCGGTTTTAGCGGGGCAACCTTTGTTTTTGACTGGATTAAATTACATTCAAATTTGTTTTCATTGATTTTAACTCTTAAATAAAGAGTGGCACACATACCAATTTTCGAGGCGTCTGAGAATCCTATAAACTGAGCGGTAACGTAAGTGCTTAGGATGTTACGTGGAATGAATAATTGTGAGAGTATAGTAAATGTTTTAAATTAAACACTACAGGACTAATGTAACCATTTACATCATAAATTCTAGCAACTTGAGAAAGAACTATGCGTTTGGTTGGAGTTCGATCGATAGGGGTGATGGCATATCTAAAACAATCAGTTGCAGGATCCCATTCAATTCCTAGGACCTATATGGATTTTGATGTTCCAAGAGAGTGTGGGGTTTCCCTGTGATTTTCTGGTATTGACTGTAATACTTCGTCACTAGAACTTGCCCACTTATGAAGTTCAAAGCCGCCAGCTTTTAACATCCCAGTTAATTCACTATACAGTTCGAGGGCCTCATTGACTGATGCAGCGCCATACACAAGATCATTAATGTATATGTTATCTTTGAGCGCATTTGCGGCTTTAGGAAATTTGGAACCTTCGTCTGTCACCAACTGTTGTATGGTTCTTTGTGCGATGAAAGGACTGCATGAAACTCCAAAAGTCAATCTTCGTAGTTCCCATTCTTGAATTGGACCAGATGGGTCAGAGCGCCAAAAGATGTGTTGGTATTTGCAGTCTTCATCGGATAATCGAATTGCTCTGTACATCTGTTTTATGTCACAAGTCAATGCGATGCGGTGTAGGCGGAAATTAGTAATTATTTTTCCAATGTCTGTTTGAAGTTTAGGTCCGGTCATAAGGGACTTATTAAGTGACTGGTTTGTACTACTTAGCTCAGATGCATTGAAAACTATTCTTAGCGGAGAGGAAGTGGAAGATTTCTTAACTACACCGTGGTGAGTTAGTACATAAGGGACTGATTCAGATGCCAACGCTATATGTTCTTGGTTGATATAATCTTGTAAGCAATGTTTGTAATTCTCTGCAAGTTCTGTATTATTAGAGAATCGAGTTTCAAGGTAGTGGTATTTGCGCATGGCTAAGTCTCGAGTAGAACCTAAATCAGGAGGTTTTCCATCCTTGAAGGGCAGTGAGGCTACGTAACGACCAGTTTCATCTCGATAAATCGTGGATTTAAAATGATCTTCACAAGCTTGGTCCTCTAAGCTAAGAGGTTTAGGAAAGTTAATTTCTTCTAGTTCCCAAAACTTTTGTAGTAGCTGATCGGTTTTCATTGAAACAAAGAGCGAGTTTGATTGCTTAGCTGGTAATGCAGTGGAAACATTTCCTAATAAGACCCAACCAAAAATAGTGTGGAGAGCGGAAGGTTGGCCTTTAAGTAGCGGGAATTTGTTAGTCATTATATCCGTAAAGGCTTGAGCGCCGAGGAGCATATCTACTTTTGCGGGGCAGTTGAAATCTGGATCAGCCAGCAATAAATGGGAGAATTCCTTTTTAATGGATTCCGGAAGCGGTGTAGCAGGGAGATCAGAAGCGATTTGCGGTATAACAATAGCATCAAGTTTGAGACAGTCATTATGCTCATAGCGGGAAGCAATATTGCATGATACAATATTTTTAGCGGTAACATTAGCGGAGTGGCCTATGCCCATAATATCAACTGAGCATTTCTCGAGAGGTAAGTTCAAACTTTGTGCCAAAGATCTGGTAATGAAATTGACTTCACTACCACCATCAATAACAAGCCTACAGTTTTGCCAGTTACCAAAAGCGTCTTGAATTAAAACTTGAGCGGTGCTTAAAAATACCATATTGTGGTTGGTTTTGCGGTTCAAACTACATGTTAAACTCTTGGCGGGTTTATCTGATATTGCGGGAGACACTGGGTTAGCGGTTGCGACATTAACATTCACCTTTGAGACTGAGACGTTGTTAGATGTAGGATTTGCGGGCTTATCATCATGAAGAAGAGAGTGGTGTTTTTTACTCTTACAGTGCCTGCAACTTGATGTAGATGCGCATACTGTGAGCATATGTGTACCCAGACAAGCGAAACATCTTTTGAAGGAGCGCACTGTATTAAATCTGTCACTAGGTGACAAAGCTAAGAACTGTTCACAACGAAAGAGTTGATGGTTGCTGTCTTTACACATAGGACACTTAAGAGAGGATGATGACTGCTGAGTAGGCTGTACAATTTCTGACTTTGGCTGAGTTATCATTAAAACTTTCCGATGAGAGGGTGTAAGCTGTTTTGTGGTAGCGGCAGACTTTGATGAATCATTGGTAAGCTCATATATTGAACATTGAGCACGGAGAAACTTCAATAAATCATCAATAGTAGGAAATTTGACCGATTTAATGTCTAACTCAAATGCCTTTCTAGTGTTTGTATTTAACAACCTTAGAGCTAGTTGTAAAAATACAAAACCTGACAAATCAACAATGGGTAGAGACTTTAACGCTTGGACATTGATATTAAACAAATCAGAAATGAGTCTTAAGCTATTTAAGCTAGCATGCTTAATTGGCTGCTGATCAAGGATTTTATTCAAATAATGCGTCGCTAAAATTCTAGGATTAGTGTAGCGTTCAACTAATGTGTCATAGGCTAACTGATAATGTTCTGGATCAAAAGGTATACCTTCAATTAAATTCAAAGCGGGACCTTCAAGTAAGCTCTTTAGATAACTAAACTTTTCAATAGGAGCTATTGAGGAATTATGTATTAAGTTATCATACAAAGACTTGAAAGACGGAAATTGATCTAACTGACTACCAAACTTATTTATGTCAATTTTAGGCAGTTTAGGTTTCACAACAGATTCAGCTTTAGCTTGAGATTCAGGAACTACATTCTGTGGAGCAATAATCAAATCAAAGGCTGACTTAATCTCATAATACATAATATCAAACTGTTTGCTAGGGGCTGCAGTGTCTATCACTTCACTAGGCTCATCTAACTTTTCGTTATATTCATCAATTTCCTGAGAAATGTCTTCAAAATCTTTATACAATTGAGGTAATTCTGAACATCTAGCTGTGAAAACATTTTTCTTACCGGGTAACTCTTTAATTAAATCATAACACAATTGTAATCTTACAAAAACCCTTTCTCGTCTCTTAACACTTTTATTAAGTTTTTTCTTAATGTCAGCCATTTTCAAACAATATTAATAAAACTATAATATTTTTACACTAAAGAAAATAATACCACAAATATCAGATATAAAAAACGAACATAGCAAAATCAAAACATTGAAATGTAAACAGAGAGTCAACAATGACGTTTGGGCAACAATATCAAGGTCGATCTATTGTCAAGCGAAGCAGCTGATCGATAAAAGACCGGAAAGTCCGAAAATATCACTAGCGTCTGGAGAGGTCGGACTACAATAGAATTAAAACCCGTTATCGCTGCTAGACAAGATAGAAAGCGCCGATAAGCGGCAGACTGCAGATTTAATCCTGCTTAAAAACTTATTTATCTGTTTTGCTTTAACATAAAATATTGCTTATTACGGACATGTTTCATATCATAAACCCAATACAAATTAAAAAAGCATTAAATATGGACTGTATAAAGCGGACAATGACAACTTTTATAGATTTTACTTATAATCCGGCGCGTCTAAGACCAAATGTTAGAAATAGCGGTTGAAACAAATATAAAATAAAATTGCGGAATTGACAATTAATTACTTGCTGAGAGGGTTGACAGAGCTACTAATACCTTGTACAGCAGTCTTGGTGTATTGCGGTGTTCCTCTGCGATGTCGGGCCATGGTCGAGGGCTGAGCGGGCGGTACATCAGGCGGCGGCGTCGGCGTCGTCATGTGGGTAGAAGCAGCTTCTGTCTGTCATCTCGTAGGCGGTGGCGGATAAATCGGGAATCACAATGACTGACTCGATTGTTACAAATTACTGAATATATTGATACATTAAATAAACAAACTGATTTAAACTTAATAACAGATACGTGAAAGAAAACATTTTAAATTGTCCATTGAGTAGCGTCGGCGCGGTCAACTCGATGCGTCACCGGCCGTGGCTGGAGTCGGAGTGAGTAGTGGAAGTGGAGGGGGGCGTCTTCATGACGTCGGCGGTGGCGATAAGAGAATTAGTAGCTCTTTCATTAAAATAAAATGGTAAAGTACCAAACAGATGTTTCAATATCATTAATTCACTGTAGGGTGGCCTTTCGGCTTTTGCAATAATTGAGCAACTGCTTTACAACTTTAAAGCTTTTGTGCAACCAGAAAGAGCTGTTTGAACTTTCCCCTTCACAGATTAGAGTTGAGAAATAAACTACATTTACAGTACTCTCATTAAGAATTGAGGGGTTCGCCTATGTAGGATTTTTTAAAATAGAATTCTGTGTCATTCCGTCATTTTATCGAAAATACATGTGAATGTTCTTTTAAACTAAGTCAGTAATTAAAAAAAAAATAATATTCTTCTGATCCCAGAAATTAAAAGGAAGAACTTTTGGTATATAACTCGGTAAAATGTAAATGTTTCTTTTGTTTCTTTTTTTGTTTTTAAGGACTACCAAACTTTAAAAAAAAATTAGGCGTGGAGTGGTAAAAGAGCGTCATTCTAAAATTTATATATATATATATATATATATATATATATATATATATATATATATATATATATATATATATATATTCGC
Organism: Neoaliturus tenellus; assembly: GCA_030545055.2. Classification (NCBI taxonomy): domain Eukaryota; kingdom Metazoa; phylum Arthropoda; class Insecta; order Hemiptera; family Cicadellidae; genus Neoaliturus; species Neoaliturus tenellus. Next base: position 4,883 of record JAQYXR010001733.1, on the reverse strand, counting down.
CAGTGGCATTTTTAAACTTAAGACGGGGAACAGTCCAAACCCAAGACTTGTTACTATATAAGATCAACCACTTGTTAGTAACACCATACATTAATAACATAGCCTAATAACAAATAACAGCTGGACCGTTTGTTCATTTATGCAACTGGGTCTATAATATTAAATATTAAATAAAGTAATTCACAATTCTTCACTCTGTTGGAACTTTTATAATAATACAAAACTGCATAAACTGATAAAAATACACATGTAACAATCAAAATATGCGTTACCTATAAACCAAACTCATATTAGCAATCCTAAACTTAGTTCCTTAACCCTCCATCAACATTAAGCTACAAGTGTGTATGGAATATGAGTTTATGCTTTTAAATGTCACTGAAAATAGTCTAGATATGATTCTTGCTTTATTTCAATATCAATATAATTACTATAAGCTAAAAATCTGTGATTTATATTTTTGTCTTGCACGTACTAATTCTTTAACTTGCAAAAGTAAATAAAAGTTAAAAATTAAAAAAATATATAGAACAAGGCATATTTTCTTGCCCGTCGGAAGTATACTAGCATTCGAGATGCGACACCCTTCCGCGGCAGTAGTGGCAAAGTGGGGCTGCTGGCTCATGACGTCATCACGATGACGTCAGCAGTGATGACGTCATCAATGACGTCACGAATGACGTCACTAATGACGTCATATGACGTCACATGACGTCACACCTATGACGTCATGGTGACGTCATTCGTGACGTCATTGATGACGTCATCACTGCTGACGTCATCGTGATGACGTCATGAGCCAGCAGCCCCACTTTGCCACTACTCGCGGCGCTGCTAGTCTAATAATTCGTTTCATTCTTTTACTGTAGGCTTACGCGCTATAAGTGTCATGGTCGTGTTTTCGTGTCCTTGTGTTTCGTGTTTTGTACATTTTTTAAAAACTTTAACGCACCAATAGATAAGAATCTGAAGATGGGTGTAAGCCGAAACACGTAATCCATAAAGGATTCCATGGATCAATATAGTAAGGTAACTTAACCTAGTGTTAGAGTCTAATTTCAATTCGGAAACAGACAAACAAAAACCACGAAAAAATGGAAATGATAGGAAAACTTAGTAACAAAAGAATAAGTTCTATACAAGAAAAATCGAAATTCTAAAATGTAAATGTTATTGATTCAGTTTAGGTGTGACGTCATGTGACGTCATATGACGTCATTAGTGACGTCATTCGTGACGTCATTGATGACGTCATCACTGCTGACGTCATCGTGATGACGTCATGAGCCAGCAGCCCCACTTTGCCACTACTCGCGGCGCTGCTAGTCTAATAATTCGTTTCATTCTTTTACTGTAGGCTTACGCGCTATAAGTGTCATGGTCGTGTTTTCGTGTCCTTGTGTTTCGTGTTTTGTACATTTTTTAAAAACTTTAACGCACCAATAGATAAGAATCTGAAGATGGGTGTAAGCCGAAACACGTAATCCATAAAGGATTCCATGGATCAATATAGTAAGGTAACTTAACCTAGTTTTAGAGTCTAATTTCAATTCGGAAACAGACAAACAAAAACCACGAAAAAATGGAAATGATAGGAAAACTTAGTAACAAAAGAATAAGTTCTATACAAGAAAAATCGAAATTCTAAAATGTAAATGTTATTGATTCGGTTTATTGCTGCACAGGCACTCCTAATATTCAGGTATTCCGTGATAGAGGGATTGCTGGATGATGAATATCCGTGTTATATCTAGATATCACATCCAGTTACCTGTCAGCAACTGTTATCTCCCCTATTTAGTATACTCAACTAGTATCACAATCAGTTGGTCATGATGTCCTGCATCTACGTCTGTTAGGAGTAACACACGGACTGGGTGGCAAATGGCTTTATAGCCTCAAATCTAGCCATCATATTGCTATCGGTCAACTCACAGTGTTATCTAAATTGCTTTATTACACTCATCTAGTAGTAGCGTGAAGAGTTTTTGTCAGAAGTTATATTGCAGCTACGGGATCAGTAATACAACTAGATGACAAAACCTTATTTGGTATAAAGTTGCTAATCTATGCATTATGTGGCTATCTGTCAATACACTCTAGTATCTCACATAACTGTAACTAAACAAGTGACTAACACAATAGATTACTTCATTGTACTCTGCAGATGTGTTAGTCAAGGTCACATTGCACATGATTGTCTAACTTCTAATATAGGCATTATAGCTATCTTTCAACAAACACCTGTTATTTCTATGTAGTCCAGTTACAAGTTGACTCGGTGACAAACTCCTTTGGACTCAAATCATACCTGTTATCTTCACTGATAACAATCTTTAGTGATGCAATGCACTATAATATAGTACAACTGCACAAAAGTTGGATACAAGTGCAGATAGATGGATATAAGAGATGTCCCCCCTCACCGTCTCTCGAGCAGCAATGTTAGGCAATGTTGCCATTCATGATTACATTTACATTTCTTAGCACAGATCACAATACTTTTTTGGGTATACTTCTAAAAAATGCATCAATTCTAATCTCCATTTCTTATGCAATCTACTATAGTTACTTAATAAGTTGGTTTCTTAATGGTAGCCTGTAATGCAAATTTGCCACACGGATTGAACGTCAAATAGCCTTGCACTCTATAATCATCTAGTTATATTTAAACACAAATATGATATTTCCACTGCTTAACCGAACTCAACTTGTTATACAGACAGTTTATGACCTTGTAAAGAGGGTGCTACAGGAGTCATTAAATGTGACAGATACTTGTGTAATCTCTTATATTGGAGTTAAATTTTTATGTGTCAACACACACATGTTATCTCCCTTTCTCGGTTGTACTCTACTAGTTATACAAACGTTTGATTAATTCACAAACGATGAGGTATATGAGTTATTGATACATAGACTGTATGACGAATGGCTATGTACGCTCCAATCTGGGTATCATGTTGTTATCCGTAATCAAAGGAGGAGCCTGTCATCTACACAACAATAATCAACCGTGAACATAAACGTCATCATATATATTCTTTCTAACCGAATGATTTGGTTTTACGTAAGGTTAATGGTTTTACTCAATATATTGGTATTTAACACATTATAACAGACTAAAATAGAAGTCCCTTGTGGTTCTCAAATAAACCAGGTGATAAGATTGTTGCAGTGAAAATCACGCCATGTTACAAGTTGAATCCTGTAATAAATTACCTACATCAATGAAACTAGACAGCTTTAAAACAATGTTATTCTTTTTTCTATCAACTTATTTTGAGGTTCATTTTTATTTTATTTATTGATATATTATGTGAGCAAATTGTTCATTAGTATTAAATGTATTAAATAAATGTTTATGATTACAAAAATGCTTAAATAAACAATATGTTTGTAACAAGAAAGAATTAGCGTTTGTGAGAGATTTTAGAAGTCAATGATTTCAGATTATTGGTGGCTGGCTGAAGAATTTAATTAACTAGAAATTTTTCATATGTTACAATAAAACTTGTCAAGGGATGACAGCATTCCTTTCTACACATTTTCCACATTGATTATCACCAATGAATTTTATTTCTATGATAGCATCTCATGGCTCAGGAAAGACAGACAGAACGATGAACGTAATTGTTAGTGTAATTTTACTTAAGAGTTTCTAAACTTGACAGATAAAAACAATACAGCGTAAAAAAAACTTGCTACAAAATAGTTTGTGTCTCTGATAGCTCAATAAGCAACATGAATATGAGAATAAAAGGAACCGCTGGATAAATTCTTTCAGGTTGCTGTAAAATTTCACATTTTTGTGAAAATGATATGCATGTCTCATTAAATTGATAAATTTAATGGTATTTCGAGAGTGAATAATATTTACCTATGTTCTTAATAACTAAATTTTACATTAATGCCCTAAAATTTTTTATAATTGTCATTGACGACAGTAAATTTTGATATTATTAGTAATTCAAAGACAGTAATTTAAAATTTTGTTATTATTTTCAAAGAGAAGAGCTTGTATAGAATTACATATTCTTACTAATGTTATGTGTTTACTTACGTTTAAAGTAAAATTATTTCATTTTGTTTGAAAAATTTATTATTTTTATAATTTTAATATTTTAAATTTAGTTTTGAACTTTATAATATAACTGTGATTTTATACATAAATTTGGTTTTACTTTATATAAAAAATCAAATCAATTACAACTTTCATTTATACTTTGTTTTATTCAATATAGTTTTACAGTTATGTATCATGTTATCTACAAAATTGATGGTACCCTTTCATAATGATCCAGAAAATATTATTCATAATACCATATCTAAAAAAAAATCTTTATTTAATTATCACTACTCAGTTATTTCAGTTAACTTGATTTAAATATTGAAACCAATGAGTTTTTTTTATAATAAAGAAATATTTTTTACAATAATCTCAAACAAATTGGATTTTAATATCCTTCCGTTTTACTTCTTAAAATTCAAGAAATAATATGAGTAATGGGTGGATGTAGCTTGTTCAATTTAATACAAAATACCAGGGGGACCGAGCTTAAGCTCGGTAAAATTATTACTTTCGTTGTCACACAAAGCTTGTTCTCTCCTTTCACTCCCCCTCTTCCTTTTAAAGATGAGCTCGTTCGCTTCGCTCCCTCACCAGGCCGATAGGTACTGCACTTTGTTATAATTTTCCTAAACCACATGTTAAAGATTTAACGCAATGGTTTATATCTACAGTTATCAGCTGATTTTTGTTAAATTTAAAATCTCCATAAGGATAACATGGAAGCTTTGAATGGCATTAGGACGAAAACCGGATTTTCCCAGCTAAGGGACCAGCTCCAATCGATTTCTCGTGGCCAAAATCTTCTTATACA